>CABFVZ010003771.1:31726-45266 GCA_902151445.1 Timema monikensis | reverse complement strand
GTGCATACATACATGTAGGCCTACAAACCTCTATTGGCTAAAGGTTAAAGTAACATTTTTTAGTGGACCCCCCCCCTTCCCCGTATAAAGATTAGCATTCTGCTCCATTAAAAATATCCAACCTGTTTTACAAAATTATAGATAGTTGAAATTATAAAGGTATATGCCTATTTATTTGAGTCAATCTACTCCCAAAGGGTGTGTCCCAATTCCCCAATATTTTAAATCTTAAACAGGTACCACGCGCAGATAAATTTAAGTTCTCTTTTAGCACCCCGTCAGAATACCCATTCGGGTTGTACGCCCATGTAACTCATAGCATTAAGGGTTTAGAGATTAGAAAGGTTTGACTGAGAGGAAGTGCACACACATTTGCATGGAGGGAGAGTTTGAAATTGTCTAGGAAAACCCCCTTCAGTGCACCCTACATGAATCGAACCCTGATCTCCCCGTTTTCAGAAGTCTAGTCTAACACATTAGACCACGCGGCCACCGAGGTGGGAAGAGATTTAAGCTAGTTTATAATTTATGTGTTGATAAAATCATTCAGTTCATAAAGTGCATGACTAATACCTCAAATAACTAAATTAAAAATAAGAAACAAGTAAATATATATATATATATTAATTTATGTATGTTATTTTTCTAAACGTATAATAAGTAGGACTTAAATAGTTTACGTATTAAGTTGTTTGAACCTAAATACTTAATAAACATAGCTGTTACTTAAAAGAAAATACCGAGACATTTAAGTGTGTCATGAACCACAACAGTTTGGGAACGAACCTCTGTCTAGCACACCGTTTTTCAACGAGTGTATTGTGGTAAATTGGTGTACTGAGGGAGTTTGGGGGAAGTAAAAAAGAAACGAGACAAAATTTGAGGATTAAATATATAAATCTTAAATCATTGATAAACATAATTTTAAAAATATTGCTATTAAGAGAATTTCAGCTACTGACCACCCACAATTTTAATCAATCGATAGTTCGGACTAGTTGGGGATCGACCCAGTCCAAATTATCGATTTGTCAGCATTTTTGAAAATACATAACTATACCAGAAATTTAAAAAAAATAAGCATAGACGGAATACTTACGAAAACTCAATGTTAGGGAAGAAACATTTACACTTTTTTTTAAACAAAGAACTTAAAACATTGTTTTTATGTTGCTAAATATCACAAATTCTGAAGGAATACAAAAGGACAAAATCTAACAAATAAAAAGCCTTAAATTTTTTTAACAAGGGTCGTGGTGGGTTTTTTAGCAGCCATCAGCAGACATCAATATGGCTATTTTTATGGATCATAAATTTTTGGGGGCGAAACGGATTTTTTACGTCCGAATTATTGACGCTCTACGGTACTAGTTTTTAATGGCATACCTTGCCCAGTGTTGTGAGTTAAAAAAAAAGTTTGAAATCACTGCTTTAGTGTACTTAATGATCAGAGATATTCTTAAGAGTAATGTGCCCGATTCTGACCCGAGAGCCCGAATTTAACTCCTTAAAGGCTGCATTGAAAATGATTACAAACGTAATTGTATTAAAACCCACTTCGGTGGTCACATGGTCTAACGCGCTACTCTCGCTGTAGAATAGACTACCGATGGCGTAGAGATAAAGGTTCAAATCTTGGTCGGGTGCACTGAATTTTTTTTAATGGTGGTAGGCTACCTCTAAAATGCTTCCTTCCTCATTTATTAGAGTAATTATCATGTATGTATGTATATAACCTGAACAGTAGTAGGCCTATATTAAATAAAAATCTCTTACAATGCATCAAAACAATAATTATCAATTTAACTCTGACTGGGGGGACCAGGTGGTTTAGGTGTAAGCTGTCGGACCTCTGTGCTGGGGGTCCGGGGTTCAATCCTTGGTCCCGGCACAGATTTATCTGATTACCAAACCCTTCCTTCACCTCTGACAAGACGTGTATTAAACACAACTTGTGAATGTGTTAGCAATGCCAGGCCCTCCACCGTAGTTCGGATCCCACGTTAAACTGTAGGTCCTCCATTTATCTCACAATCACCCTACCATTACATATTAGCGTAAGTGCGTATAACCCGAACGGTTAGTAAGACGTGCTGATGATGATACTAATAATAATAATAATAATAATAATAATAATAATAATAATAATAATTTTACTATGACACAGGGATTTCATTTTGTTATATTTTATATAGATATTTAAATTAAATTTTTAAACATGCTTATTTATCTCACACAACTTTCAAACTATCATAAACTCAGTCAATAAACCAAATATTTACACATCCAACTTTAGCGCTCACGGATTAAATAATTGTATAACAGGATTAATTCATATGCACATGGTAATTACTGTCTAATTTTCATAGAAAAGAGCTCACGTCTTTTTTGTTGATAAAATTGATAAAACCTTGAAATTTTAATGGATATTTTTTCTAGTAGGATTGATAATATCTTTAAACTTTTTTTTTTTTAGCTCCACGTCTTACTACCTTTTAAGTTAGAGTAAGTGTACCCACATTTGCGTAGAGGGAGAGTTTAAAACCATATTGGAAAACCATCCTAAGCACACCCGACCAAGATTCGAACCCCTATTTATCTGTCATCGAAAGTCTAGTACATTACGAAAGTAACGCCTTAGACCATCTGGCCACCAAATCAGGTCTTTAAAAAAAATTGTAGCAGATTATCACATTAATTAACGTGTGAAAACGTAGATCGATAAGGCTCTTCCAAAAAAATTTGACAAAATTTTTTTTAGAAAATAATCTGAATAAACCTGTTTCCACTAGGAATGAAGGTAGATTATTCTAACTTCCAAGCCTTAATTTTACTATTAGCTTTAATAGAAACTATTATATTTAAAAAAATTACTAATGAATTGGACACTCTATTTAATAATAAATAGGAGATACTGTGTTTTGTCTCCAATTTCAACTTAACCCTTTCCACTTTTTATACTTTGCTGACGCAATTTTTCCTTTTTAGATCTCTAATATGGCAATTCATCTCTTCTTTTATACACAAAGAATAAAAGCAGAAAAATGGGGAGTAAGGAGGGGTGGAGAGTTGAGGGGTAGAACCAAGGGAAAGAGAAATGGGATATCATAGATCACATATATAAGTCCTAAGACAAAGGCAAGAGAGAGAAAGCAAGCTAGATCATCAGTCTAAATGTCTTTTCTTCCCCGTCTGTTTCAGAATCTTGCCCTGTCACAACCAACGTATGGCAGGCCACATAAGATGTGTAATAACTTTATGATACTTTTCCTATATCCTCTTACTTTCTTATATATCAACGAAGTACAGAGGAAGTATTGTTATAGTGGGGGGAGGGGAAAATATCGAGGAATTTGGACAGAATGAACTTTTTGGGAGACCTCTTTGCTGAAAGAAATTGGATTTTGGTATACATACTTATACATACATACGTACATACACATACATACATATACATTTATACATATATACATACATATACACATATACATATATATATACATATACATGCAAATTGCCAATTTAATTCAAAATTTCCTGAGATTTTGAATTAAATGTTCTATAGCCCCTTACAGACAAACGATAAGTCAAAAACAATTTTCTTGGGAACGGGGTCACATTAAAAATACATTTATATGTAAATATACATACAATTATAAATACTACAATAAGTTCTCTCTGCCTTGTATGTACGATAAATTTAAATTTTGCCATCATCTTGTTTATACTACCTGTTCCGGTTATACGCATATATAGATAATAACTATAATGAGGTAGGGATTAGGAAGGAAATATTTGAAGTAATCTATCCACATTTGCATGGAAGGAGAGTGGGAAACCATTTAGTAGAAACTACTGTCAGTCAACTGGGATTCGAACCCCAATATCCCCATGTTCAGCAATCCAGTCTAGCACGAGAATGATACCTTAGGCCATATCATGAATTTATATAGTGCCTATAGTCTATGTATCACTTTAAGATACTTTCCAAATATATATATATATATATATAGGATGTGTGAGTGTGTTAGTAGAAACTAAACGGTTAAGCTGATTCTATAAAATTTAGTATTTTAACGATATTTATATCCTACCTGAATGTGACGTAAGAAACATAAAGAGTTCAAATATCCTTTACTTAGATTTTAGAGCAACCAGCTGTTTTTTTAAATCCAAAATGACTTCGTTTACTTTGATAAACTCATGTTTAAATATATCACGGTCCATAGCCATAAATAATGGTTTTAACGTTTCTAAAAATATCATGATATTGTCCATTTTATATTTTAATCCTTGAAAATGAACAAAACATCATTTGACTATTTAATTCATATATATATATACATATATACACATATATGCACATATATATGTATACATGTATATATATATACATGTATCTATATATATGCATGTATATATTTATACATGTATATATATACATGTATCTATATATATGCATGTATATATTTATACATGTATATATATACATGTATCTACATATACATGTATATATAGATATATATTCATATATATATATTCATATATATATATATATATAAATAAATAAATATATTTAGTATAGAAAGCCTCCCTCTTAATAAAAACGAATGAAGCAAGAAAAGAGTTTACCTTACCTAAGGCAACAAACAGGAAAAGAAAGATGAGAGAAAGTTTGTGTAATATATTTTCTAACATTTATTTTTGTTATACTTTTATAGCCACTGACCGATAAAAAAAATAAAAAAAAGAGGGAGGGATGAAGTTATAGGAAGGATATTCTAGAAAAGAAAATTTAGTTTTCGACTAGCGGGGTCTGAAGCATCAAAATCGCGTGACAAATGGGTCGGATGTATCCCTCCCCCCNCCCCCCCCCCCCTCCTCCTTACCTTTCTCCCAGCCCTTACTTTTTTCTCTTTTAGATAGGGGTCACCATTATTTTTAACCACCTCCCACGTCCTCAGAAAAGCAATAGGGTGAGATTTTTGTAGCGAAAGGTTCTGAAATATTTCTCATGATAACATATTTTATGTACCTTTTAGGTGATTAAAGTAATATGTCAAAAATCTTTCTATCTGATGCGGGTGGTTTATTGGTCGAATATAGCGCTCAGCCCGGATAAAAATTGGATGTGGATATATATACATGAAGGGCTTAAAGCACCTATTCTTATTTCAACCAAAAGTCTTTAGAATCCATATTAATGTTTCTTAAACGCTTTAGAACCGAAAGCCAAATTCCCCCCCCCCTTTTATTTTTACCTTTTTTTACTATTCTTTTCGCTTTACCATTTAAAAAAAACGTTTATCTATTTTCAATTACTTACAAAACTATCACACTTAAAAACACTTTTTCTTGAGCAACCAAAAATTGACTCACAAACCAAAATTTGGGAATCACTGCTTTAGACCAGTCTGCCACAATCTTTTTAAGTTTACGGTAAACTTAACAACAACCACAAAAAATTGGTGGTACACTATTTTGTTTGAGGTATGTCTATTCGGTAAGGAAGTAGACAGTGGATTACACACCCAGTTCAAAGGTTGTACTTTAAAACTGAATTAGGAAGGTATAGACAGATTCTTTTCCTCCCATGAAGTAACTTCAGATGGTACACGATTAAAAGTTGAAGCTATTTTTTCTGCGCCCACTTCTTTAATATTTGTTAACATTTCCTTCAAACCATTAGTTATTTGAGTAAATAACACCACGTTCATGATAAAGCTTTTGATTTTGTCAGATGTATCAAAAATACTAGTAAGTACAAGCAAGTAGGAAATACGAACGATGCAAGGAAGCCATTGATAGCAACGTCATTCGTGTTCTTATTGAAGAGCGATGTTATGCCCTTACGGCACCCCTAATCCGCCATCGCGGCACACCGTTTGTGGATCATTTCCTTAACAGACTATATTACACATACATTATATTATTTATAAAAATAAATTTATAGGGAAATGCAACTATGGTAGATTTTTACTTGCTGCTTCTTAAATCCCATCCGGACTATCCTAATTCAACTATACTAATCATATTTTGGTGCCCGCATGGTGTAAGGCGTCATTCTAGCGTTAAACTAGACTGATATTGACTGAGAGATCGAAGTTCAAATCCCTGTCAGGTGTACTGAGGGTGACTTACACAGAAATGTTTTTCACTCTCCCTTCACGCAAATGTGAGTACACGACCTATAAATTCAACCTTCCAGATCCCTAATTCACTAGCTTAATTAAGACATATGTGTACAACCTGAACAGATATTGATACATGGTGCTAGGGAAAAAAAATACTTAGAGGTACCTGGTGGTCTAGGGGTAAGGTTGTCGGACTTCTGTGCTGGGGGTCCGGGGTTCAATCCTCGGTCCCAGCACAAATTTATCTGATTGCCAAACCCTTCCTTCACCTCTGACAAGACTTGTATTAATCACAACTTGTGAATGTGAGGAATGCCATGCCTCCCACCATGGTTCGGATCCCACGTTAATCTGTAGGTCCTTTATTTCATCTCACAATCACCCTTACCATTACACATTAGCGTAAGTGCGTATAACCCGAACGGGTAGTAAGACGCGGTGCTAATAATAATAATAATAATAATAATTTGTAAGGATAATTCTAAAGAAAAACTACAATATTTTTCTGTTGAGAAAATATGAAACCTCACCAATGAAAAAAAATCAATAAAAAAAATCGAATCATCAGAGTAATATCTACTGGTGTTCTCCGTTTTATTTGTCTACTACGACGAAAACATTTTTTTAAAAGAACCCTCCTAAATCAAGTTAGGGTCCCCCTAAACCATGGATTCAGGTGTAATTTAGAAATGCTCTAACAGGTAATGCATATAATCCAATTTTCATAGGAAGGGCTTTTGCGGGCAAAATTGATAACATTTTACTTTTTTTATTAGTGTTGTACTGAAAATTTGTTTGTATCAGTATGTGTCTTTTTTGACACACACAAAAGTTTAGTCAAAAGCTGCAGATCACAATAGTTGACGTATGAATACGTGAAATTAGATCCAGTAATTTTTCTAGCCGTCAGATTTAATTTAACTAATTAAAATACTTGTAAATTAGTTTTAAAGATTTTTAAATGTGAACATAATATACAGTAGTCATAAATTTAGTTCACTACCTTTAAAATAATCTAACCGTATAATAAGTTAATTTAACTAATTAAAATATTTGAAAATTAATTTTAAATTTTTTTAAATGTGAACACAATATACAGTAATTCTGAAAATTGAACTGAAAATTGGTCTGTATCGGTATGTTGCTTTTTTTTTATACACATAAAGGATCAATCGAAACCTTCTGAACACATGAGTTGACGTATGAATAAATGAAAGTAGATCCAGTAGCTTTTCTAGATTCCCATGAAAATTGGACCGAATCAGTATTCAGTTATTTTGACATCTATAAAGGATTCATAGCCGCTTCCAAGAGATTCCATAGGACAGCGATGTATCTAATTAATCCTTCCTGTAGATCCCTCTATATATCAGTGTCCTGTTTGAATATGTCAGTGCCCCCCCCCCTCTCCTATTCTACCCCTCCAACCCTCTTTACGATGTATGTACAGCCGACACCTTGTCTCGAGAAACAAACTGATTGATGAACCATCCCACTTAATGGCAGCCACTTTATTAATGATGGGTCCAGACCAGACTATATGGTCGACGAAAATGGGGTTTCGCCCCCCCCCCCCTCCTACCACTCTTCCCAAGCTTTAAGGGTGACTTGTGTCTTTCAACAGGAGGGAGAAGGGTCATTGTGTGCCCTGTTTTATAAATCGTCAAAAGTCTGAATCTTAATCTTGGGTGACACGTGTCACAAAATAAAAAATAAAACCGTACAAACTTTTGGGTTCGTTTTAGAGTTAATATAAAGCACGGGAAAAATTGACAAATTTCATTCCGTTTTATAATTTATTTAGTGTAATAAATCATTGTGGTCTAGGGGTAAGGTGTAAGACTTCTATGCTGGTGGCCGGGGTTCAATCCTCGGTCCCGGCACAGATTTATCTGATTACCAAACCCTTCCTTCACCTCTGACAAGACATATTGTGAATGTGAGGAATGCCAGGTCTCCACCGTGGTTCGGATTCCACGTTAAACTGTAGGTCCTTCATTTCATCTCACAATCACCCTACCATTACACATTAGCGTAAGTGCGTATAACCCGAACGGGTAGTAAGACGCGGTGCTAATAATAATAATAATAATAATAAATCATTATAATTATTGTTTATTATATAATTTTAGCACAAGGGCTTAAAATATCTGAGTGAGAGTGGAACATATTTGAGATGAATGTGGCATTAATTTACAGACGGAGACCAAACAAATTTGAAAAGGCTTTGGTTCTATTCTGTGGTGGGTTGAAATGTAATGTTCACGTCTTTTTAAAAGCCTCAACATTTATCTTCAATCCCATTTCCATAGGAATTGCCTTATTTGGCATTCAGAAAGAGTTATTTGATCTAAGTAATGTGATCTACAGCTGACACTTTAGATGGATAGGTTTATTATCAATTATAGGTGACCTGGTGGTCTAGTAGTAAGGTGTCGGACTTCTGAGCTGGGGTCCGGGTTTCAATCCTCGGTCCCGGCACAGATTTATCTGATTGCCAAACCCTTCCTTCACCTTTGACAAGACGTGTATTAATAACAACTTGGGAATGTGTATGAATGCCAGGCCTCCACCGTGGTTTGGATCCCACGTTAAACTGTAGGTCCTCCATTTCATCTAACAATCACCCTACCATTACACATTATCGTAAATGCTTACAAACCGAACGCGTAGTAAGACGCGGTGATGATGATGATGATAATAGTAATAATAATAATAATACATTGTCACACTCAAACCTATTTTAGGCACAGCCTGGGCTCAAACAATGATTCAATAGACCGACAAGCCGCTTCGGTGGCTGCGTGGTCTAACGTGCTACTCTCACAGTATACTAGACTGCCGATGACGAGAAGATCAAGGTTCGAATCTCAGACAGATGTACTGAGTTTTTTTAAAAATTGTTTGCTCTCCACGCAAATGTAGGTACACTTACTCTATATACAGCCTTCCTAATCTCTAATACCATTAGCGTAATTAGTATATAAGCGTATAACTCGCACAGGTAATAAGATAAGGTGCTAAAAAAAAGGACAAAAAAAATAGATCTATAATCGACCTCCTTGTGTTGGGGAAGGGTTATTTACTGTAGCTTCTAAAAACTTCCCGACTCAAATTTCATTCCTCTCTATAAATATTTTGAGTGAATAATATTTCCGTGGGACTGACCATATATTTTCTTTTTTTCTGGCACATAACTCGAAGCTAAAATATGTGCCTAGAGAATGTAATACGGGTGAGTGGTGAGTGAACCTCACCATCCGATCACGTTGCATAAATTACTGTCTGCGTTTCTTCCAAAGACCGTGCCTGAAATATAAGGTATGCCACATTTATCAACTAAAAATAAGCATCGTGCGAAAGTGTTTACCTACTTTCGAAAGAAAACATTCTTTAGCGTTAACATTATAGAAAACGGTATGAGTTGTCCATAAGAATTATAAGAATTCGTGTTAACTGTACTTTTGAGGATGTTGTCGTCTCGTGAGGTGAACTGCTATTTTTGTTGTTAAGTATTTCCCTGGTGGTGTTCCATGATTCTACAAATGGCAAGCGATAAATAAACACGTCTTTTTAAAATGTAAAGTGTTTTTTTTTAAAGGAGTGTTCAAACACTTTAATTTATACGTGCTCCACGTCTTACTGCACATCTAGGCTATCAGCATATTTACTCTAATTAGATAGGAATTGGAAGGTTTAGTTTAGAGGAAAATTACCCACATCTATTATTATTATTATTATTATTAGCACCGCGTCTTACTACCCGTTCGGGTTATACACACTTATTCTAATGTGTAATGGTAGGGTGATTGTGAGATGAAATGGAGTATCTACAGTTTAACGTGGGATCCGAACCACGGCGGAGGCCTGGCATTCCCCACATTCACAAGTTGTGATTAATACACGTCTTGTCAGGGATGAAGGAAGGGTTTGGTAATCAGATAAATTTGTGCCGGGACCGAGGATTGAACCCCGGACCCCCAGCACAGAAGTCTGACACCCTACCTCTAGACCACCAAGTCACCCAAAAGAAACTAATTAGGGTAATAAAAGCCCTGTCTAGATTTGAACCCTAACTTCATGGTCCTTGTGCCCACTGATTGAGGTTATAACTAAGTTATTTTTTTTTTGATTGACCCGCTTTGCTGGTTGAACGGTTTAGGGAGTCGCTCTCACAAATGACTAGTCGTAATAGCTATTTTGTATTTGGAATTTTGTTTAATTAATAATTAAAATAATCTGAGGCCATAAACTTATCATCCACGAACATATATTAACAAACAATAATTCTGTAAAATATCATAAACAGCACAAGTTTTTTTTAAATCACTGTGTATTACTACCCGTCCGAGCTATACGCATATGTACTAATTACGTTAATGTGCTAAGGATGAAGAAGGTTGAATTTAGGTTAAGTGTACCCACATTTGCATGGAAGAAAAGTGTAAAACCATATAGGGAAAAAAATATCATTTCACCCGACCAGGATTCGAACCCTTATCTCATAATCATCGGCAGTCTAATATATTTCGAGAGTGACGCCTTAGATATTGCCACCTTATCAAAGCTATTTAGACCATATTTTTGAATTCCAACTACCAGTCTTGCGAAAAGTATTCTACCCCAGTTCCCTCGTTGTTATAATAATGGTTTGTACAGTAGCACCGTGGCTTCTTTGGTGCTGACTGTCAGAAGTGACAGCTGCTAAACACATGTTTTTGCAGATCATATTGTTCGGCGTAGGGATACATAATTTGCTCTGGTAACTTTTCAAAGCGGTCATCTGTGAGCTGTCAGTCAGCAGCAAAGAAGCCATGGGGCTACTGTACAATACACATCTATTTACTTCCTACTGCTAATATTTGAAGCGAAGTAGCAAGTATTTTGTACAAGACTAAGGTAGTATATAAATTATATGTTATCCTAGAAAATTTTTATAATAGTAAGGACCTTTATTAAAATAACAGCCTAAAATTTTGGTGGGTTGTATTGATAATTTTTCACTAAAATATTTATTTACTTTAATTTAAGGGATTTAAAGTTCACTTTTTGAACCCACTGAATATATCGGTATATGACTTTAGTATACTAACTTTAAGTCTATGACAGCCACAACACCTAGCCCCATGCCATTAATTCATCAAAAATTTCACCAATTATTCTAGTTTCAACAATGGCAGGAATCGAACCCGTGACCCTTAGCTTTGTAGGCAGACACGCTACAAACTGAGCGAAGGTATTAGTATTAATTATTTTTTCTATAGGTATTGAACAATCATATAGTTGTAGATTCCATAACCTGACTTATTAATACGTGAACGTAGATCTAATAGCCTTTCTACTTTACAGATAAGGTTCCTCCAATTAAAATTGGGCTGTACTTTGTGTACTCATCTTTGTTCCGTGTAAAAAAAAATTGAGCTGCTTTGGGCCCTTTTTGAAATTTCTTTCTCCTCTTTGCAAAAACGCTACCTTGAACTCTGTAACTTGGGTGAACGTCCTGTTAAAGGTAAACGGAAACTGCATTTCGTTGAACTCTTTATTGTGTTCTTCAACCTAAGTTACATTTGTTTTTTTTATCTCTTGCTTACACTAGAAGTATTTTTTAAATATATTTCAACTACTGATTTTGTATACGCTAGAAACTTATTTGTGTTGTAAATCAAGGAGCTAATCCTACTTATTAATAGTGTACTTTGAATCTGATTCTCATAACCGACAACATATACGGTTCAAACTACACGTGTACATTAATTACGCCAAGGAAATAGGGACAAGGAAGGTAGCATTTTAAATGAAATGTAGGTCTGCCCGAATCTGCGCGACGGGAGAATAAAAAATCAAATATTAATAAAAACCTTCATTACATCCAATCGGGATTTTAAACGAAATATTTCCGTCATCAGCATTCCAATTAAGCACAAGATAAACACCTAATCAATTTTTCTCAAAGTGTGATCCTCAGACCATTGGTGGTCCGCGGTGGCCTATCAATTAGTCTACAGGATCCCGGGAAGTTTAGTAATAATAATAAATTAATGAATTTTGTTCACACATAAAACTACAAATGGAAATGCAAAAGATTAAATTTCTCGGTAATCAAAAGTCAAATAAAAAAAGAAGACTGTAAGCCTACTAAACTTTAAGTCTACAAATCTAAAAAATTAATTATAAAATAAATTATGAGGTCTAGGAAAAAAAAATCAAACCATCACTTAAAATTTCAATGTAATTATATTATTTTTTGTTCAACATTTCATCTAATAAATTAATTTTGGTCTTGTATTAATAATCTTAGAATGAAATTCTTAAAAATAATGTTTTTTCCTGCATAACTTTTAAACACCCCCCTAGACCCTGACTTCTAGGGCTCTGGTGGCCTCCCAGTGCCCTTAATTTCCATTTGGTGGTCCTCCCATCTCCAAAACTTTGAAAAACAATGCCTAAAACATCTCACTAAACAATAAACACGCTAACGAACAACCAAGAATGATAATATTTAGATAAAAGAGAAAAACCCATACTAAAGAAATATTTTATTTAAAAAGACAAACGAAGAAGTCCTAAGAAGAATGGGTTAGACCAGAATCATTTTGGATGTGATTCTTCGGTACAAAGAAAACTGTACCACACACACATCCTTCGGAGGAACTTTCTTCTGTATGACGTCATAGAAGGAAAGTTTGAAGGAAAGAGGAGCTTAGGAAGAAGGAAGATTCAAATATAAGGGAACTTGAAGGAAAGAAGAAAATTCAGGGAACTGAAGGCAGTGGACAGGGTGCATTGGCGGTCTAAGTTCACTGACAAAAGGAACTGACATATTGTAAGACAGACAACCTTATTATTATTATTTAGTTATTCACCTGTAATCGAATCAAGTCTTCAAAACGTTTAGTCTTGGTTGAGCAAACAGGCGTGAAAATACAAACTAATATTTCAACCATTTTACTATAAAGTCTTATCCATTTTTATTTTTCACATAAATAAAGGTGATAGATCACCTGTTCCTCGTTTCGCCACTCCTGTTATCCATACAGGGGCAAAGGTGGGGAGGGGGGGATAATATCGAATGTGAATAGGAGATAGGTGTATGAAGCGTTTTTGATGAGTGTTCGCTATAAGTTCGCTGGCCCGGAGTAGTTTGAATGAAGAGGGTTATCGCCGGTCGAAGCCCATATCCATCTATCGTGTGTCGGTGAATACCAAGGGGTCCCTGAGGTTAGGGGAAAGGGAGGTAGAAATTGGTTTTTAGGGGGATGGGTGAGTGGCTATCGATGACCGGACGCCACTGCGTGTCCAAAACTTCCATATATAACCTGCTCCCCCCCTTTCTCTCATTCCTTGTACCTTCTTTCATATACTGTTGCGTCATAAAAGCTATCGACATATTATGTGGGGTGTAAGCT
>CABFVZ010003771.1:18256-31448 GCA_902151445.1 Timema monikensis | reverse complement strand
ACCATCTAAGTGGGTTTAAGAGACCGCCTCCCCCCCTTCTTCCTCTCCTGGGCTTCCGAGTCACCCCCCCCCCCCCTCGGCGACTTATGATATCACAACCGACACGGAAATAATCTACAAGGCATTCGTCAAACTTGTAGCCTTCTTCTCCCCCCTTTGTCTTGTGTACATGTTGCTCTGTAAGTCGTGGATGACGAGTCGTATACAAGGTGGGTCAGCATCGGTTGATCAATTTGTGTGTGTTGCCCTTGTGGTTTTATTATTTTTGTTTCTCCTTTCAAGCGAATGATTGTGAAGCTGGTTAAAGACTCGTCTTAACATTTTTGGTTCACGTAAGATAAAACTAATTTTTTATAATAGTTTCTGAGTAAACTATCCTTAAGCACGTTTTCCTCACAAAAAGAAACGCTTTATCATGTTAATCACAATAATCATTTTTTATATATAAATTTTAAAACAAATTGCTCAAATATATTTTAAAAAAATTTTGATTTAAAAAATAAAGTATTGGTGAAATACCCTAAAATAATTTGTCATTTGTAAAAATAAAAAGCATTATTATTTATAATGAAAAACTATTCCCATATGTCCATTTTTCAATAAATTTTCAAGGTCAATTAAAAAAATATCAAATTTTCTACATATTGTTATAACTAAACTACATTTAAATTAATTTATCTTATATAAATAAAGATACATTATTATTAATAATATAAGATAGTCCACCAATTCCAATTTTGGACCAAATTTCTTAATCCATCTTTTTTAAATATTTAAATTTAAAAAAAATCTATCTTCAGTAAACTATCAAAAACAAATACCCCCTCTCCCCAAACAATTATACAGCTTTATTTGTGATATCCATGTGAAAAACTCTCCAGAAATATATTTTAATTAGAATTGTTTAAATTTTATTAGAGATATTTAATTTTTTTTTAAATATTTCCCATCAGTAAACTACCTTTAAATGGATTTCTGCCCAGAAACTAATTATATAGTGCTATGATTCATGTCAAACAAATCCTATTGATGCAATTCAAACAAAATTATCGCTGACATTTTCGAAAAATTTAGAATCCAAAATAAATTACCCATCAGTAAACTACCCTTGATTGAAGGGCTAAGGTAATAAAAAAAACACAATAATTTTGTGGTATAGCCCTATAAAGTCTAAATATCAAGTTTGAACAAAATCCGTCAAACGTTTATACATCCTTGACCAGGGACATACAGATATGGGAACAGACAGAATTCTTAAATCTACTCTTTAGGGTTCGTGTTCACATAAAACGCAAGGATTCGTCATAATCTCGAGATAAATTTTTGTTCACGATCACAATACTTTCTTTTCATATGAGAAAGTAAAAACAATAAAAAAAAATATATAATGTTAAAAATAACGTCATTCTTGATACAATTTTTTTTTCTTCAAAAACCCTTCCTCCCCCCCTACCAAAAAAATCCTGCCCTTCAACTACTCTTTTGTCCCAGGATTTTATCTCCCCGTAGACTTGACAGCCTTGCAAAGTTTCACAGAAATAGAAAAAGTGTGTTTTATATGAAAACACACTCAACACGACATATGGGAGAAAAGGGAGATGTATTCTAGAAGAAGAGAAAAAAATAAAAGATAAAATAAAACCTATGAATGCGTGTGTGTGTGGTTGATTCCCCCCTTTTTTATATATACATATATATGTTCTTCTCACAGAATAGTATGTTCTAGGTTATATACAACAAATAAAATGCTCGTATGTTGAATGCTACTCCTCCCGTATTGGAGTAGAGAGTTGTATGTAGTCACGTGACTCTAGGGATGGAATACCTTCATATGACACAGTCGGCAACGGCTACTTCTAACCCCAAGGCATAAGGAAAACCAAATTGGTAGTTCACAGTCTAAAATCTTTTCTCAGTGTGTCTAACGACCTGGAAACACAAGGTAAAGTCAGAGAATTCGCTTGGACAAGAAAATGTATCGGTTAAGTCAAGAAATTTCATCAAATTTATGGAATTTTCACATATTCATTACATAACTTTTATTTATTATTTGTCAAATTTTTTTTTCTTCCAATTTAGCGAGTGTTTTTTCGTTATATTGGGGTGAATCTCCCACCTCAGGAACCGATAATCGTGGGTTCAAACCCAACAAGGGTCATCGCATTTTTCTTAAGTGATAAAACATCCGTAACACAACTTCCTTCGGAGTGGAGGAAGTGCCGTCATTCCCATGTCCATTGTGGCATGTAAAATAACCCTGGAAGGTATGTGAAGATATATTTCACGGCAAAATTGGTAGGCCATTTCTCTCTCGTTCATAGAAATTCTCTTGTGTTGAAATAATCAGTCCAGTTAAATACCTCAAATAAATAATAAAATAAAAAATACTCACCGCAAACAGGTTTTTTTGCACATTTATCCCTATTGATCATACTTATCTCCATTATCAACGTCTTCGTGTGATTTTCGGGTCGTCTTTCCACCCCTTAGACTGCGCGTCATTAGCCAAAGCTGTGTCATGGTTTTGTGAGAATTCGATTACGTTATATAGGAAGAACAAATCGATATATAATGTTCTCACAACAATTTTATACTGCACTGTTATAAGATTATCTTTAAATGTCTCAGTATTATCTCAATAATATCTAACTTGGATTGCATTAACCAGTAACCCATCCCTTTTGGCTGAAATCTTTTAACACATGCTTAGAGTGATATAATTTCAGAATGAGTAAAAGCCTAAAAATATCATTATTTAATTAAATTAAGATAAAGATTTCAAAAGTCATAAATACGCTGTGTAAAAACTGGAAGATTCAGAGATTTTAAAAATATTGTTTGGAAGGACATCCTGTATATCTCATTTACTCTTATTATTCTTTGTAGAGGTGTGAGAAACATCTAAATATTGATGGTAAAACCACTTTGGATTCGATGTTGACATCCGCTATAGCATCTTCGAAACATTTCTATAAGGAAGAAGAAAGCGTTTGGTTTGTTATGAACAGATTTAAATATCTATGTAAATATGATATATTTCAACACATTGTGTAATGATTAATTTTACAACAGATGCTAAACAAGATTTTAACAATAGCTAATTAAAGCATGGATAAAATAAAATATTTCATAATAAAAGGATATAATAATATATAGTGATGCTTTTATTTGTGTAAATTTTTCTCTTAACTATATTAACTTAAAGCGAAATTTTGTTGTGGCCCTATGCTTCACATATGGAGCTATAGGAATTAATAGTAATAATAATAATATAGTTACTCTAATCGAGTAGGTCTATAGATGAGAAAAGAAGTATTTTTAGAGGTTATCTACCCAACATTTGCCTGGAAGGAGATTGAGAAACCATTTAGGAAAAAATAACCTCAGTGCACCCAACTGGGATCAAACTCCTATCTGCACGTCATCGGAAGACTTGTCTATTGTGTGAGTGTTGCCTTAGACCATACGGCCGCCAAAACGGTTTTATCCTCTGTTCATACTAATAAGGCTGCATTTCCAGTTGTTGACTCTAATCATATATATCCCTTCAATTAAGTCCCTTTATAGAACTTGAATTAAACGTATTAAAGTTAATTAAAAAGTACCACTGGTATGACTGTAAAAATAATTTATTTGGGCTTTTCGGTGATGGATAGTTCAGGGTGTGGATCCCAGGCAGGTCAAATGAGGGTGATTTTTTCTCTAAGTGGTTCCCCCGTTCTCTCTCCATGCAAATTGGGGACTATTTTTTCTAAAATTCTATGATATATCCTTAACCCACTAACGTAGCTAATGTATGCGTACAATCCGAACGGGTGCAAAGTTGTGTGTGTGTGTGTGTGTGTGTGTCGCACGCGCAAGTGACCTTGCGGTCTAGGAGTAAGGTGTCACACTTCTGTACTGGGGGTCTGGTGTTCAATCCTTGGTCCCGGCACAGATTTATCTGATTCCCAAACCCTTCCTTCACCTCTGACAATACATCTTGTGAATGTGTGGAATGCCAGGCCTCCACCGTGGTTCGGATCCCACGTTAAACTGTAGGTCCTCCATTTCATCTCACAATCACCCTACCATTACACATTAGCGTAAGTGCGTATAACCCGAACGGGCAGTAAGACGCGGTAATACAAAGTTGTAGGAAAAAAATATATAAGCCTATTATTTTTTCAATCTTATTTTGTAATCCATGAAGCAACCTAATACATCTCAACACCTTGGACTTGTCCATTTTATTAAGGCCCTACGTCTCGACGCTCTGAGCGCTTCAGATTTTTTGGACATCTCTTCTTCCCAGACTCCCCTTTTTACTAAGTCAAGGACGTCCCGAGAAAAGAGGGTCAAAGAAGACCAAAAGATAACAGCTTATGAGTCGTGGTCGGTGTTATAATATTCACTAGATATACACGTCACTCAAGTATTTTTTGGAAAGGGAGAAGAAAAGGGAAATCTTGTTCCGGCGAATGTTTTTTTCCCAGGGCGACCAAAACCTACTATTGGGTGTGTGGAGAAGGAAGGTTGAATGGTTGATGGGGATGGAAAGGGGGTGGGGGGTGGATAAGGGAAATTTCCCTCGTGTAGTACTCTAGGGAGTGTAAATCTGTGAACGGCTTTCAAGCAGTCGCATGCTCGCTCCTATATATATATATATATATATATATGTGTGTGTGTATGTGTGATCGTGTGTGGAGGGTAGATACATATATGTTATATGTTCGTCTTTCTTGTTGCAACAATACAATGCAACTGGAAAAAAAAGTGACGCGTTGATCAGTTTTTATATAAATTGGCTGAAAGGTTTTGATAGAATATCTACTAAAGTTTATGGATTCATCTATTCTATAATTTATTAACCACTTCGGTGGTCGAGTGGTCTAAACCTCTTAGAAGACATCACTCTTTCACTAGACTAGGCTGTCGATAAAAAATTAGATTAGGGCTCAAATCCTAGTCGAGTCTGCTGAGATAAATGGTTTTCTACTCTCTCTACACTCAAATGTAGGTACATTTCCAACGTAAACCTGCTTCTTTCATAGCCCATTATCATAATTAATACATTTGCGTAGAGCCCGAATGGTTAGTAAGATCCGGTGATATATATATATACTTGGTTTATAATTTTTACGTTGAGTTAAATAACTATGAAATAATTTGTTTTACTTTTGTGGACTCGATGGACTCTTGTCTAAAATAATACTGTACGACCCACCTCGGTGGAATAGTTAGCTAACGCGCTAGTTTTGTGTTGAGCTAGACTGCCTAGGACGTGGATATCAAGGTTAGAATCTTGGTCGGGTGAACTGGTGGTGATTTTTCCCTAAATGGTTTTACACTCTCCCTCCACGAAAATGTGGGTTCACTTCCTGTGATTTCAACCTTCCCGATTCCTAGACCATTAGCGTATAACACGAACGGGTAGTAAGACGTGGTGCTAAATAAAAAAATAAAAAATATACTGTACGAATTTAAATCTAATATTGGATTGTACTTTATTGTCAAATAAGAGAAAAATATTCACCACTGTATAGAATGGTCCATACAAAATTAAGAAACGTAAAGATAATTGAAAGGATACTTTCAGTCCAATTTTAAAAGGAAACCAACATCTGGTAAATTTTACTATATCTACTCTCACGCAATCATACGTCAATTGTTATCCTCAGCAACTTGAAAGGCATTTTAAATACCCATAAAATAAGACTAATAAGTAATAATATATTTTAAACGTATCGTATATTTTGGCTTTAAAAATAATTTGGTTAAAGTCTTACTTTATGAACATTGGACTGTTTTGTTGCAGTAGAGTTATTCATCGATTCGTACGTGAAATGTTATTTGTGTAAAAATAAGAATTTGGTTTTGGTTAAACTTTGCCTCAAATATATCTGCAAGATTTGAGTTTTGCCGGTATTCGATCAGTTTTTATGACATAAATTTTTTTTTGTTCCAAAATAAATTAAATAATACTACTGTATATTTATTCAGTTTAATTTTCTAAGAATAATAATATAAACAGTAATTGATTATCTGTCTTGGTCACAATGACATTTGATTAAGAACTTTATTAATTAGAAGAATTTATCTTTAAACTCCAAAATTCCAATTACACGTTTTCAAAAACTGTTGATATAAGTAACTAGATGCGGATAATTAAACTAAGAATTTCTACTGAAGCAATATTAATTTATATTTTGTCAAAATATAAATATTTTTATAAAAACTGAGCTAAAGCCCTGTTTCGATCCCACATTAGCCTTAATTTGTAGACAAAAAATAATAATAAGGGGGAAAAGTAATAATAAAAGATGATACCCACTTCCGGGATAGAATGGTCTAAGGTGTCACTCTATTGTTAGACTGGCCCGTTGAAGATGGGGAGATCAGGGTTCGAATCCCGGTTGAATCTAATGAAGGTGTTTTTGAAAAACATGGTGAAAGTGTAATAAGGAAGCAATTATAATTAAGATTATAGAATTAAATATAAAATCTATTTGTGATAAAGATATTAAGACAATTCATATAGTGAAAATATAACCAAATTATTGAATATATCTGTATAAATTATTTAACGTGAATATTGTTAATTCACACATATGATTAGATATGACATGTAATAAAAACGCATTCAAATGTGAGTCAGGTTATATTACAATGACTAAGTAAAATTATAACACATTAAAATTAATTAACATAACTAAACCACATGCACAGATTATTAATGACTAATTTAACATAAATATGTGGTCATATAATTGAAGCAGTGATTGAAAGATGAATAAAATTGTAAAATTGACACAATGTTGAATAACTAATTTTTTTTATTGAATTCTATTTGCTTATCTGAGTCCCATGCGCCTTATGCAGGCATTGTAGAAATGGCCTTATTTGTGTTTTTTCCTAAATAGTTCCTTACGCAAATGCGGATGTATTATCTCTAAAATGATTCCATCTCTAACCCATAAAAGTAATTATCATTTACGCGTATAACCTAAACAGTTAGTAAGACTTGGTGATACAAAAATAAATAAGGGATGAAAATTATAATGTATCACATGCGTCTCACAAACACTTATATGTACGTATCTTTTATTCACCCTATATTTTAGTGGCTTTTTAGTTTTGACAGATATAGCGCAACCATGGCAATAGAGAGATATATATATGTTTAGGGATTTCTAAAGAGAGAGAGAGAGGGAGAAAAAAGCACCGACGAAAGTGCATTACCTTTATGTATACGTTGTATATTTTAAATTCTCAAGAAGCAGTCGAGTGGTTTCACATGTCTGTAGGTTAGATCTTAAAGATCGCCCTCCCACCTTTTGAGAATTCTCGAATGCACCCCTCAAAGAGGCATCGGGGAATTGGGAAACCAATTTATTGATGCGTCAATATTTCATCTTTCAAACGCCCTCCCTCATACTCCTTCTCTCCTGGTCCACGTGCTCAACCGACTTATTTAGCAGAACGCTCACTGATGGACGTTGGCGATGTTTTAAGAGAAGCTGTTTTTTTTTTGTGTACACCCCATCCCCTTTCGAGCTATCAGAATTTTTTTTCATCTTGTCCTAGTACTCGCATCAGGTTATAGGCATACATTAATCACGCTGATTGAATAGGAATAAGTGAGGTAGCATTTTAGATAAAATGTAACGACAATTTCCTGAAGGTAGAGTGGGAAACCATTTAGAAAACTAACTCTCAATACCCCCGGATGGAGGTCGGGCCTCCTCTTCATCTTCTGCCAACTATAAGAGACGAGGATAATGCCTTAGCATAAGTATATGAGAGATTAAAGTGAATATTAATTCGTTGTCGGCCTATTGTATTGCAATTAATTGCTTCACACTAAGTGGTAAAATTATTAATCTAAAATACAGGGTGATTCTCTTGGGGCTTAACACTTATTATTATTATTATTATTATTATTATTATTATTAGCACCGCGTCTTACTACCCGATCGGGTTATACGCACTTACGCTAATGTGTAATGGTAGGGTGATTGTGAGATGAAATGAAGGACCTGCAGTTTAACTTGAGATCCGAAACATGGTGGAGGCCTGGCATTCATCACACATTCACAAGTTGTGATTAATACACGTCTTGTCAGAGGTGAAGGAAGGGTTTGGTAATCAGATAAATCTGTGCCGGGACCGAGGATTGAACCCACCTTACATCTTACCCCTAGACCACCAGGTCACCAATTAACACTTATCATATGGAATACAATATTAACGTAAAATACTAACGAAACGATTTACTACTAAGTAAGTCAAGGGTCAAGGTATGCTTTTCATTATTCAAATGTGACTTCCCAAACATGAGTTAAATTTTGTTTTTTAATGTGTTCAGTCCCGAGTGAAACATTCTGTATATAACATATGTAAGGAGGTTATGTATGTCTAACAAATGAATGTGATATATAGTCTTAGTGATTATAATAACTAACCAAATATATGTAGGCCTATATAATTTATTTTGATACAATTTATTAGTAGAGATAGGAAATAATCTGTTTATTTAAATTAAAATTAAAAGTAGAACCAAAAATTAGTGGTTAGTCCCGGTGGTCTTGAGGTTAAGGGCTCGCCTCATGACCCGATGTTCGTGGGTTCAAACACAGATGAGAACGAAGGATTTTTCTTGACGGATAAAAAATCCGCAGCTCAACTTCGTCCAGAAGGGAAATAAAACCAACGTTCCCGTGTCGATTGTGGCATGTAAAAGTACTTTGTTCAGAAAGTGCACGTAAAATAATAATAATAATAATAAGAGTAAAATATTAGTTATACAATATTTGTTTCAAGCATTAAAATCGATGAACAAAATGAAATGATTTAAAATAATGGTTGGAACATAATAGATGCCATGCATAAATAAACAAGCAATTAATTCCTATACAAAAGACTAATAAATAAATATGCTCTCCTTACTTAAACTTTCATCTTTTACCCACTTCGGTGACCGAATAGTCTAAGGCGCTACTCTCGCATTAGACTATACTGCCGATGATGGGGAGATTGAGGTTCGAATCTCGGTCGGGTGCACTGAGGGTGGTTTACACAAAATGGTTTTCCACTCTTCTTCAACGCAAATACGGGTACACTTCCTATAAATATAACCTCTCTAATCTCTAAACCCATAAGCGTAATGTCCGGACGGGTAGTAATTCAAGGTAATAAAACTAATATTTCAATATTTTTTTTGTTAAATTTTGTTTTCTCAATAAAAACAACTTTTCTTTTTCTACAATTTTTTTTATGTCACCAAATATGTTATACTTAAGCTACGTATCAGTTTTTTCACACCAAGTTTTACTACCTGTTCAGGCTACGTGTAAGCATAAGATTATGCATGCTTCGAGCCAACAGACCAAGTTTAGGATGCCACCCACACCTCACGAAACTAGTCATCTAACATTAAGTTAGGATAAAACTGACAAACACTTTATTTCTAGTCAGAATTTTTGTCTAATCTTCATGGAATTTGACACAAAGGGTCTAAATTCGGCAGGTTTTCAGCGAGTACATGTTGAATGTTTTGAGTCAGGGTGTTTTGAATTTATAATCATTCAATAATTTAATCCATAACTTTTTTTAACACTGTGTCTTACTACCTATTAGGTTCATACGCTTATGTACTAATTAAGCTAATCATTTTAGGGATTAGGAAGATTGAATTTAGATAAAGTTTACCCGCAGTGGCGTATAAAGATGGGGAAACCACGTAAGAAAAAACACCAAACCGGGATCGAATCATGATCTCGGCAGTCTAGTCTATTGTGAAAGTAGCGCCTTAGACCATGCGGCCACTGTACCGGGTGAGCACACTTAAATTGAACTTTGAGTTCCTCGTACTTTGCCTGGTTTTTCAACCCGGGATGACAACATATCGACTCCAATGGAATTCGAACCAAAGTCTCTTAAGAGAGGATTTTATCATCCTCTGAAACACAATGCCTCGAAAATCTTGAGCCCCAGCTGAGGTTCATCTCAACTATTATCTCCTCAACCCTACTTAAAATATCTTGAAAGTTTTAATTTATTTTGGGGTGCATTAGGTGAGGTTTTTCCAAATATAATTTTTCAATTTTTTTTTAACATCCTCACTCAACGATAATTTGAACGCATTTACACTCAAAACAACCCTTCTCAACCCTAGCCCGTGAATTAAACCACTAGCAACCTTTAAGTAAAATAGATGGTTTAAAAGAAAAGATGCACTGATTTTAGTTTATCCCGTTATTGGCTATCTCACCCTCGCTCGTGACTAATGCTGGTGCAAGTATTAAATATAAGAGGAACAATTAGCCGTTTTCCAAAACATTTATTTCGCTAATGGAGTAGAGATGATGAAGATATAGCTATGTGTAAAATGTAACCGCATTTGTATAACGGGAGAGTAGAAAGCTATTTAAGGAAAAAAATCATTGTAGTGTACCCAACAGGTATTTGATGCCCCAGTCACCAGAAATCCAAGCCAACACGAGAGTAACGCCTTATACCATGTGACTACCGATGCGGGTCATTAATCGTTATTTTTTTCTTTTAGTGTCCGTTATCTCTCTTTTTATTTTCTCTTTATTCCTCTTTCTTTCTCTAAATATACATATATATAAGTGTGTATATATNTATATATATATGAGTGTGTATATATATATATATATATATATATATATATATATATATATATATATACGATTATCGAAGTGGCATTAAGTTGAAAATTTAGTGAGCTGACAATTTTTGTAGAGAGAAAAAGTTGTCATTAAATTCCAAGACAGCCTTGACAGATATTCAAAAACTGTTGAAATCAACCTGTGAAGAAAATTAAACTCTAAGTTTGTACTGAAACAATATTTGTTTTATTTTGACCAAAAATTTGTTGATTTAAAAATTTGAAACACCAACCTTTTCTCGCGTCCCCTACATCCACCACCTTTTTATAACTAAATTGGATACTACAAATTACTATGAAAGATCAAATTTAATGTGAATATAATAATTAATCAATTCATTCTAAATGTTCATTTGGTGTCGATATCTTTGAGAAAGAATTTTCTCTATCTCCAATACAGTATCATTTAAAAAAAATCTTCGGTCCCGGCACAAATTTATCTGATTACCAAACCCTTCCTTCACCTCTGACAAGACATCTTGTGAATGTGGGGAATGCCAGGCCTCCACCGTGGTTCAGATTCCACGTTAAACTGTAGGTCCTCCATTTCATCTCACAATCACCCTACCATTACACATTAGCGTAAGTGCGTATAACCCGAACGGGTAGTAAGACGCGGTGCTAATAATAATTATTATTATTTAAAAAAAAGAGCTGGTACATTTTCATACTCTAGTACTTGTTTGAAACCTAAGACGATTTAACACCTTCATACCCGCCTCGGTGGCGTAGTTGGCTAACGCGCTAGTCGTGTTGAGCTTGACTGCTGAGGACGGGGAGATCGAGGTTCGAATCTCGGTCGGGTGAACTGGGGGTGGTTTTTCCTAAATGGTTTTCCACTCTCCCTCCACGCAAATGCGGGTTCAATTCCTCTAATTCAACCTTCCTAATTCCTAATCCATTCGCGTAATTAGTACTTAAAGCGTATAACCCGAAAGGGTAGTAAGACGCGGTGCTAAATAATAATAATAATAATAATAATAATAATAATAAAAACACCTTCATAACTGAGTTAAATGAATGTATATTTTCAAATTCATTATTATTGTAATAAACGTCAACTTTCCAAACACAGAAGAAGAAAAAAAGTCACAGGTAAGACAGCTTCCCTTTAAACTGGCTTAGGTAGTTTTGTTATATGACTCATTTCAAATGATTTTAGTAGCTTTTTGGACTTGAATGAATAGTGGGAGGAGGGCTAGTCCCTTTGAAGAGGGATGGGGGAGCTATTTTCTTTGAAGGGGTAGGGGGAGTTACGTGGGCAGTGTGTGGGAACCGATCACTAAGTGGTCTTTTGATTTGTTATTCAAACTTTTAGCCATTTTGTGCGTGGTCACGGAACTTGAATACCAAAGGCAATATAAAAAAACATATGTTAAACAGACCTATATACTTCTCGTGTGTGTTCTCATAGCTTTTTCTTTAAAATTTTTATGGCATCTATATTTTTTTTAAATCATTCAAATATAAATTTTAAAATAAATTTACGTAAAACATTAACACGTTTGAGTCAAAATCAAGTTTACTTATTTTAATTTCTCTTGGCACCTCGGAGAGAAAGTATTGTGATCGTTAAAAAACGAACTCAGATTTTGAAAAATTTCGACAATTCCATGATCCCCTATGACAAAAAAGAAATTGTTTTCGCAATGCCGTCTGTCTGTCTGTCTGTACCTCGGGCTAGAGCAAAATATTTTACCGAGTAAGCTAAAACATGGTGTCTTGAATATTCATAATGTCCCCCCCCTCCCACCACCTAAGGGGTCTTTGGAATTACAGTATATATCCAACTCTAAATTTAAGGGTAGTTTACTGAAGGTAAAAAATCGAAAAAATCAATTTTCTTGAAAATAAATTTAGATCTAGACACTGTTTATCATTATAAACAAGATGGCATTTATCATTTTCTCATGAAAATGACTTTGAGGGTATTTTACATAGGTGGAATTTTCCAATTTTCATCATTTTACCACAACTATTTGAGATACGAAATAACTTATCATTGTCAAGTTGTAATGCTATTAAAGATAAAAATCGTTTATTTGAAATATATTTTTATAAAACCAATAATTTCTTAGATATAAGCAAGTTTATATAATATTATTTTTAATTCAGGTCTTTGAACATGAATTTGATTCTTATACTCTTTGGTGGAAAAATATGTTTCTATTTTCTCAATTTTTCTGTTAACAACGTTCCTAGTTCCAAATGCCAAAGAGTAAGTAAGTAATAGTGTATATTATTTAATTTATGATCTTTGGTGTATTTTTTATATAACATATATACACACTATTCACAAATCTTACGAGTTTTTAGTAAATTTTTATTTAAAGATAAAAAGAGAGAGAAAGTCTGTTCGGTGCTCCGGACTATTTAATTTGTAAATGTATTCGTATTGATTTAGAAGTATTGAGGTTTGATGAGATTTTTATTGTTCTAGATAATATGTTATCATTTAGGTTTTCAACTCACAAAAATCTGATTTGGGGGGGGGGGGTAGCGGGGGTCAATTTATATGTG
>CABFVZ010003770.1:33575-65598 GCA_902151445.1 Timema monikensis | reverse complement strand
AGAATAAAATATATATATATAAAATTGCGTATATCTTGAAAGTTATTGGTTTTATAAAAATTATTTTTCAAATAAAAGATATGTATCCTAAATATACCTAAATATTTGAAATTATAAATAATTTCATATCTCAATGCGTTACGGGTATATGATAAATAATTAAAATTTACGCTTAAGACCGGAACCCTAATTATTATTATGCCGAAATATTGAGAGTAGCCATTTTGTTTGGAATATTTATAGATGTTCATAAATTGAATTTAATCAAAAATGTTAGTGAAAATTTTGAGAAAATCGACTTTAACTCCTTTTACCCTTCATTAAACTACCCTTAACTTTTGGGTTTAATATTCAATTCCAAAAACATCTCTGGGCAACCTCATGAAATCCATATATACCTTCGGATTCAGGGGTTTGGGGGAGTGTCATGAAACGTCGATATTCAAAAAAATCTATAGTTTAATTTATTTTTTGACGATCACAATACTTTACCTGTAAGTTAGAAAAAATAAATAAAAAGACACACATTCAAATACCCATTATATTGTATTTATATAATGAACACACATATTATTTATTATGTTATATTATAAAATAAGACATCGGAGTTTTTTCTAATAAGCACATACATATTAATATATGTTTTTATAACATTTTTTTACTCGTTGTAATAATAAATACTTTGTGATTATTTTATAATAAAGTGAAATTTTTTGGCAAAATTAACTTTTATATCCATTCGGGTTTACCAAAGGCGACTATCCCACCAAATTTATTCGGGAAAAGCGTAGACTGAATGCTAGGCTAATATACTCTGGTTTACTATGGGATAGAGTTCAAAGTTCGTGTCTCATTTAGGTGTATTTAATGTTTTATCTGAATGTTTTATCACTCCTTCACATAGTCCATAAGGGGTGGATTTTTTTTAATTACACATATTTTACTCATTTACTATAATTAAAATTCGTATAGCTTAGATAGGAAATCAAGCAATGAAACAAATTTGAAATTCAATTCAAATTACTTCATAAGTATTAATACTTAAGATAAGTCTCTGATATTAATTATATCCTAATCATCACCAAGATAATCATATTATTGTTTTAGGCAGAATTAAGTATTCTATTAGGTATTTAGTTTTTAAAAATTTACCATTTGGGTTAAAACTTGGTATCTAGGGATTTAATAAAATCTCCCAAGCTCTTTTTGGAATTAGAGATCTATCACTAAAATTAAGGGGTATTTTACTGAAGGTATAAAAGGATAAAATATATTTTATTCATATCCGTTGTAACGATTTTTGTTAAATTTTATATCCCGAGGTTATTTAACATTACTAAAAAATTTATAACCCACATGTTCCCTCGAAAATGAATTAATGTGATTTTTAGAGAAGCAGAAATTTCCATTCTTGATAATACCTCAGCAACTAATTAAGATTTTTTATAAAACAATTGTTTTCTGAACTATAAGCAAAACCTGTATATATTTTCATGGAGTACTTTGAAATAAGAAATTGATGGTTCCACTGTTTAGTGAATAGATAATCCCCACTTTTATTAATCTTCCTCTAGCTTTGAATATAGTTCATTTATAATCTTTAATGTTGTGTTTCTGCAACATTGTAAATTATTTAATTTCAGAAAGTTTTTACAAGTTTTTAGTAAATTACTCTATTTTAAAAAAATAGAGATTCTTTGCAGTAAAATATTCCATTTATTTTTAATTGTTTACTCTTCGTTTACAGTGAAATGTAAAATTATTAACTTTAATGTTTTACTTATGACAGAACTTATAAAATATAACCACATTGCAAATTTACCAAGGCCAATGGTCACACATAAACCGCGTAAGGTTTTTGAGGAGGGGGAACTCTAATTTATTCTAGTTAACTCTAATTGTGGAATAAATTATATTTGTCATCCTGTGCACATGAGATTGGGAATAAAAATATAATCCCATTCAGCTCCTAGCCCATAACCTAACTTAATCTAACTTAAACTAGCCTAACCTAACATGAACTATCATAATCTATCCTAACCTACCTAATATAACATAAACTAACCTAACATAACTAGCATAAGCTAAACTAAAATAATCTAAACTAACCTAACTTCCATTTTACATTTTGAACAAATTCATTATATGTTAATTTTTACCCTCCAGTTCGTGTAAGAGTATTACCAACCTGGGATGAGTTGTTCCACAATTCGTGTGAATCAGTATTAGTTTTTTCACAATTCGTGTGCACCTGTACTATTTGTTTCGCAATTCTTGTGTACCCGTATTAATTGTTTCGCAATTCGGGTGTAACCATATTAGGTGTTCCGCAATTCATGTGCATCCATATTAATTGTTCCACAATTCGTGTGAACCAGTATTAGTTGTTCCGCAATTCGTGTGAACCCGTTTTATTTGTTCTGCAATTCTAGTGATCCCGTATTAGGTGTTCCGCAATTCGTGTGCATCCATATTAATTGTTCCACAATTCGTGTGAACCAGTATTAGCTGTTTCGCAAATCGTATATACCCATATTAGTTGTTCCGCAATTCGTGTGAACCAGTATTAGTTGTTCCGCAATTCGTGTGCACCCGTATTATTTGTTCTGTAATTCTTGTGATCCCGTATTAGTTGTTCCGCATTTCGTGTGCACCGATTTCCAAATGGTGCTTTACTATGGGAGTGGTGGTACATCACATTATATGAATTCTAGCGTTGGAATAATAATTTATTGGTCTTAAGGGAAAAAAAACAGTAAGGTATTGTTAAAAAAAAAACTTCTTTGAGATCAGTCGTATTCTGTATTTAAAATGGCTTTCGTGTTGTATTAAATCTGAGTACCTCTTTTTGTGTCATAAAACTTTCCCAATTAAATAATGACGTTAACTCTTGATGTGGAAAGTTGCGTAACATAAATTGGAGTGGGAGAGGGGCTAGGCTTATAGTCTTCATGGTGTTACGGGGGCAGCGGGGTGGAGCGGAGGATGTTTAAAAAAAAAGTTATAAAAAAACATTACGTGGTCCATGAATGACCCTTAATACTGATTGCTACCTTTCACGCTATATTAAGTGTACACATTAATATATTAAAACTTTATGCTTTACTTTTATTTTATTTTTAATTTCGTGAATTCAAGATATTGCATTATTTTATAAATAATTTGTTTTTATAGATTAAAAATAGATATAGAGCCAACGTTGAACATTAAATTAACTAATATTTTCGTTAACTAACTTTTTTAAATTCTTATTAATGCATCAATTAGTAATTGATACGTTTATATTTATAAAACCTGAAAGTTTTAACAATAGGTAAATATATTTCCTTTATTATAACTTCCTTTGTATTATTTTACAAACCATTCTAATGAAGTTACGCTAATGGGATGCACGTATTTACGTGTAATAGTAATATGAAACCATTTGGGAGGTGGAGGGGAACATTTTCAGTTTTTTTTTTTAGACAAAATTCTCTCCCGATCCTATTTTTCACAGTTTACCTAACTTGACATAGGCTTCTATAATTAGTTGTACAAATGTTTACTGGTAATGTCATGATCTCAGCCTAAGGTTTTTTCAATCAAATATATTAACACACCCATTATCGTAGTTATCAGGTTGCTTAGGAGGCCATCGCAATACAGCGTAGGCTTAGAAACAAAATATATTTTCTCGTTAACTAAAAAAAAGGTTTTTATTAAAAGTTGATTTTTAATTTTTCGACATGAAAGAAAAATTAGTATAACTTTTCTTATTTGAATAAATAAATACGCAATTAACTTAGAATAATGTATACATGTTTTCATTTAGCCTGTGAGAAATCACGAGTTATCTTATGAGCCGTCATTATAGCAAACAGAGGCGGAGAAAACTTTGTTCTGGAGACATCCTAATAATATTCTGGGAAGAAGACATCAGCTTTATTCAAATACTAATAAACCTTTGTGAATCTTTCACACATTCAACCTTCCTTTACCACCACCCCCTCACCCTAAAAATTTAATATTTTTTTGTTGTTTAAAATTAAATACTCAGCGAAGTGTATGCACAACATAGCAAAGAGAGTTTTTTTCGGTAGTCGATGAAACAATTTATTTTAACGTAAACTGGGTATGTTATGTCATAAGTCGGTATAAAATGTATCCACTGATAACTTATTCATTGCTGTAGACTCTGTGTTAGTTGATTAAAAGGGATGTTGACAAAGAAATAATATATAGGATTAACACTTCTTGACACGCTGACAGACAAACTAAATAATTGGAGTAATTATCTATATCAGTGTTATCCTTTACATAGAAAATCTCTCCTTATCCCGATTAAATGAGATGATAGTGGTGATGAATATGAGGGTGTGTACCAAGTGGAAACACTTAAACCTAACAAAAGACTAATTGAATCGGTGATTATAAAAAGGATAACATTCCATGAATAGTAAATTAAACTGAGATAGCCATAATGTAGTTTTTTATAAGCTATCTAATGTATTAAAAAGATTGAATACGTTGGACTCGCATCATGCTTAAAATAGGCCTGGAAATTTCATTGAGTAGAAAAAGGATAAGAGTCCTGAAATGTTAACATTTTTCTGTTCAATAGTGAGTTTGTACAACTGATATTAGGCAAATAACAATGGGGCATTCATTTCACTGTAGTTTCACGTGTGACGTGGTAGAAAAACGTGTTCAAAGATGGACTAAACTAATGAAATGTGAAATAATGAAAAAAAATCCTTTAGTTAGTTTGGCAAGACAATATATAAAATCCAAGTAAAACTTTAATAACATAATATGTTTCCAACACAAAATAAATCCTACGTTTTTTTATTGTAGGGAAAATACTCTTTAAGGGAAAGACTGCTACCACACAAAATCAATTAGTGGCTTCTTATCAAATATTGAAGTTTATGAAACCATGAGAGCAAAGGCCTAGAGACCGCTACTGACCGCATCTGTGGGTATCCATATTGCTGCTGCCAATACTTTGTCACTCATAGTGCGCAGCTGCTGCTAATTAAAAAAATTAAATACATCAATTAAAAAAAAATTATGTAACGTTTAATTTTTACTTATTATTCAGTTTATTTTTGTATAAAACTGATATTAGTTGGTTATTTATCTGTTGTCAAAGCAATGAGTATAAAAAGGCAAACACTTAAAAAAATTTAATTATTAATAATTAATAAACCATTGAGAATTTATATTTGATGTTTTGGGATTGAATACTTATTGACTAAAACTACAATTGCCTAATGGTAAACTTTTCGATAAAACTTATAATTATTTAATTAAACTGTTTTATTGGTTTTACAGAGAACTAGGTAAAATGAAAAGTTATCCTTTTCAACTCACAGATTAAATTAATCAAGCCATGGTTACCGTTGTGGTAGTTCCTATTTAAGGTAAAATACCCAAGGTACTTGCCAGTAATCAAACCCGGTATCCTTAGACTCATAGTAGAGTTCACTGACCTCGTGTCGGTTAACTACTTCACTGATACATCACTACATTAATAATAATATTTATCAATGCTGGAATACCATCATGAATGAGTTTTATATTCCAATAGTAGCAAAAATATCTGGAATTGCCCAGGGTAACCATGTAATAGATTTGCATGGTTACCCTAGGCAAAGTTTTATTTGTTTTGAGAAGAAAGACAAAATTCTCATTTTCTTTCTTTTGACTTAATTTTTAATCAATTAAAAAAAATTATATTTAAATTTTAAAATTGTTCCCTTTATGTCCATATGTGTTCATATAAGGACTATAAATTTTAAAATGTCAGCTTTATTGGTGAGGCAGATACCGCGCAAAGCTTATGATGGATGAACGATTTCTGCATTTTGTTACATTACAATATATGAAACTTATGTTGTACAACAAAGAACATAATAATAATGATAGTAAAATACATGAAAAAAATTAAATTAGCTTTTACAAAATCCCCTGAGTGGTCCATCGAGATAGGGGTAAAAAGAAAGAAGACTAAGATAAAGAAAAGGAAAACATACGGAACTAAAAGGTAAAAAGGCTCAGTCCAGATGTTTTTTAAATGGATAAGGGAGGATTTATTTTACTTTCTCTCACTGTACCTATTTATCTTTTCTTCTTCTTTTATAAAAAATAAAATAAAACTGATCATCTCTTATTTTTATATTCTTCTAACATTGCTTCTATACATCTTTTTTTTTAAATCTTTTTTTTATCAATCTGAGTCCAGGCTAACGTAACAGTTTTTCACTCATAACGTATCTGGAGGTGTATCGACATGACCCCAAAGCGGTATCGATCAGGACTCTGGAATCTATCCCTTTTAATGCTCGTAAGCTTCTATCAAAATATTCCGCCAACTAGAGAGTCCCCTGCCTATACCTCTTTACCCTCCTTTATACCCTTCTCTCTTTATCCCCAGCCAGGACCCCTCAAACCCCATCCTCTGAAATTGAGCAGGTTAATCAGACGGTAGAGTTTGTTCGCTGATAGCTCTCTCAACTACGATGGGATACGACAAAGCACGAACCAGAATTACTTTTATTGTAATGTACAGGGTAGTTATTCAAGAGCAGATGTATATAGCACATTGCTTGCCTTTATATATATATAGTAGCAAAGTGATTAAAACATCTAAAACCTAATTATCTATAATTATATTAAATATATTGTTGCAACAATAGTTTTAGCAGGACATAATATCTTAAATATCAGATTTCAAAACTATTGAAACTATTGTTGTTATTTAAATAAAAATTGCTTCATATCGATTATAGTAACAAGTAAAAAAAAAGTTTAATATTGTCAATTGGCATTAATAATCAAACCCCAAAATATTTGGCTTTATCAACAGTGTCCACTATGTGATTTCGAACTAATTAATACCAATTTATTTTATCCGAAAAGATTGAAAGTTCTTCAGATTTTTAAGCTTTATTTGAAATGGTATTTTATTTGACAATTTTTTTTATATTCATATGATATTTTTTTTTATAAATTTATATTTATATTAGAGAAATCAACTTATTGCCTGGGAAGACAAAATTTTAAATCAAACTTGTAAATTGCATAATAAGACAACATAATTTCTTTATTTCGGTTCATTACTTATGATTTAAATTATAAATTTAATTTTAATCCAATTTTATGTAGTATTTATAGTAAAATTTATATCTATATTTCTAACTTCAAGATAACTCAATAGCGAAATAATTTAATCACTTTATAACACGTATATCGCTTTTAGATTATTATTTTTCTTCTCAACGATAGAAGGCATCTTGGAACTCGAATCATTTTCGGATCGTTTCTTCGATAATCTCATCAAAACGAACTCATTGACATGATTAACAGATGCCTTTAATCTCTGTAGAGGCAAACATCGTTATGAACTTTAGGATAAGGGTTGAGAAGGAAAGGGGGTAAGGTTTGAGGGGAAGTGGGGATGATACAAAATAAGAAGGTTAAGACGTTCAGCCAAGCCACCCATACAAAACCGATAAACTTGATGAGCTTCTAGACACCATGATTACTTTAACGCTGGCTCCATAAACATTCCTTGGATGGTGTGAAGAGGATACGTCTTGAAAGATCAATAAACCGTGAGCAAGTATGTGTAGGCTAATAATGCATTCATAGCATGTCATGATTTTGGGGGAATAAGGTGAAGAAAATAATATATATTATAGATATAAAGAAGCAAATATGTGAAGGATAGTGGTTGGAATATCTTGAAGGCGATTTGATCTACTTCCTTGTCAAGAATATAACATTCTTGGTGTATAGTAGATCTCGTATACTCGACGTGATGTGTTAGTAAATTATAAGGTTTAAAAAAGTATAGTTAATGGGATAACACTTCTTAAGAGTGTTACTTATTACTATGTATATATAATATGTAGCATTTTAAGACACATTTCCCATGTTTATCGTCAAAATAAAACATGGTTAACTGTTTTAGTTTAAAAGTAAGTTATCCATATACGTTATTTTCTGTAGGTATGAAAACTATAATGATATAGTTTCTTCTGTAATAAGAAAAAAAATGAGAACTTCAAATATACAGCTGTACCTCCATATATCGAATTCGATGGTTCTATAAAAGAACCTATAAAATAAACTATCTTTTTTACACATGATATTGTGTGCTTTATTGTATTTAGAGATATTTACTAATCAATGTACTCATTATAAGTGAATGAGTCACATTATGTATAAGTTATGTTCATAAAGGTAATTAAAAACAAACAATAAAAAACATGTTGAACATATCTTAAAATTATGTGGAGTCTGGTATTAAAATAGATTTACATTTTTGTGAAAAACTTTTTAATATCTTGCAGCACAGTAAATATCGATAAGGATTCAGCATAAAATGGTGTTCACACTTATTAATTACGTGAAATACATCAGCAACAATTCCAGCAAATTGAAGAACTTGAAGTATTATGTTTAAACACAGCCACTTGTGGAAGGCGTGTAGAGATAGTATTATCCCTCTAGGCAACACGTCAGCGACATCTCCATTCTATTTTTTCTCACTTGTTTTTTTTACACCATCGTCCTTACGTGGTAAAATCCTGGTTCTTCTTGAAAAAATTTCGATATATAGAATTTTTTTTAAATTATATAGCAAAAGTTTTTTCTATGTGATGTCACGGGGATTCACCATAGACATAGATATAATAATTTCAAAATACGGAAGCTTGATATATGGAGGTCAAATTGTATATTTATTTATCTGTGGATTTGCACAAAATCGGAAACTGTCTTGGCCTTAAACAAATCTTTTGATTCGAACAAGCAAAATTAATAAAATTGATTTTCGATTTTTTTTTATATACATTGTTAGCATTGCAACCAGAGAGTGAGTTTTTATTAATGGTATTCCACCCTCTCTACACGAAAGTGTGTGTTAATTAATAAAAACTCACTCTCATTAAATACTTAAGGAATGAAACTCCTAAATTTCAAGCTATTAGCAGTACATTATAAAGTGAAGGTGACGACATACACTATCCAACCACTGAAACTTTTTTTTTAACAAATACATACCATTATTATCAAGTGGAATAACTTGAAATGTTGTGATGTATTGTATATTTTAATAATTTGACTCAATTTTATTAAAAATTTTAAAAAAATAGTCTGATATAATACCACAAAATTTATGATTAACACAAGCATTACCTAACATTTTATGATTTATACTTGATGTAGATTTAAACAATAACAACCTCTGACAGAAAAAACTAATAATATCTTTCTTGATAATCCAATGATTTTCCAATAAATTATTTTTTATAATGTCTGCGTATGACCATTTCTGTGGTCTCTCTGACTACATATCCAGAAGTCTTTAATTCGTTCCCCAGCGCTACAGTCCGATGAGGTCAAAAATGATATTTTTTCTTGTAATAAATGTTAATAAAACAATTTTCATATATATGTCAATTCATGTGATAATTAGCTATCAGCATATGCAGATAATGTATTATTATTAGCCCCACGTCTTACTACCCGTTCGGGTTATACGCACTTACGCTAATGTGTAATGGTAGGGTGATTTTGAGATGAAATGGAGGACCTACAGTTCTACGTGGAATCCGAACCACGGTAGAGGCCTGGCATTCCCCACATTCACAAGTTGTTATTAATACAAGTCTTGTCAGAAGTGAAGGAAGGGTTTGGTCATCAGATAAATTGGTGCTGGGACCGAGGATTAAACCCAGGACCTCAGCACCAGCACAGAAGTCCGACACCTTACCTCTAGACCGCCAGGTCACCCGATATATTGTAATTATATACCTATAAAAATAATTGTTAAAATAGTTTTAGTAGCCGAATAGCTTAAGGCGTCACATTCATGTTAGACTTTTCTACTTATGACGGGGAGATCGGAGATCGAATCCCAGTTGGGTCTACTGATGGTGGGTTTTCCTATTAGGTTTCCCTCTCTATCTCTCTCTCTCCACGCAAATGATGGTAGACTACCTCTAAAATACTTCCTTCCTCATCCTTACCACATTATAGTAATGATAAAGATGCGTATAACCTAAATAGCAGGTAACATGTGGTGATAAAAAAATGGAACTAACATTTATTAAATTCAAACTTAAAATAATTAAATAAAATGAAGAGACAATGGTGGTTTTTATGCAATCGTAAATACATATAAATATTTTATTACTTAGCGAGCAGAATTTCACTTCAAGTGGAATAAATCACCAAAGAGAATAGTAACTGAGATTCTCTGTGCTGTTTACAGGGTAAGCCAAAAAGCTTTCCTGTCCCCCATGAATAACGGGCAGACCTCAATACAGCCCCTCTCCCCATTTCTTGAAAAAAATCACGTCTTACTACCCGTTCGGGTTATACGCACTTACGCTAATGTGTAATGGTAGGGTGATTTTGAGATGAAATGGAGGACCTACAGTTCTACGTGGAATCCGAACCACGGTAGAGGCCTGGCATTCCCCACATTCACAAGTTGTTATTAATACAAGTCTTGTCAGAAGTGAAGGAAGGGTTTGGTCATCAGATAAATTGGTGCTGGGACCGAGGATTAAACCCAGGACCTCAGCACCAGCACAGAAGTCCGACACCTTACCTCTAGACCGCCAGGTCACCCGATATATTGTAATTATATACCTATAAAAATAATTGTTAAAATAGTTTTAGTAGCCGAATAGCTTAAGGCGTCACATTCATGTTAGACTTTTCTACTTATGACGGGGAGATCGGAGATCGAATCCCAGTTGGGTCTACTGATGGTGGGTTTTCCTATTAGGTTTCCCTCTCTATCTCTCTCTCTCCACGCAAATGATGGTAGACTACCTCTAAAATACTTCCTTCCTCATCCTTACCACATTATAGTAATGATAAAGATGCGTATAACCTAAATAGCAGGTAACATGTGGTGATAAAAAAATGGAACTAACATTTATTAAATTCAAACTTAAAATAATTAAATAAAATGAAGAGACAATGGTGGTTTTTATGCAATCGTAAATACATATAAATATTTTATTACTTAGCGAGCAGAATTTCACTTCAAGTGGAATAAATCACCAAAGAGAATAGTAACTGAGATTCTCTGTGCTGTTTACAGGGTAAGCCAAAAAGCTTTCCTGTCCCCCATGAATAACGGGCAGACCTCAATACAGCCCCTCTCCCCATTTCTTGAAAAAAAGGAATCACCCTCAAGGGAAATAAAACTACAGAAATAAATTGAACACTTGAAATATTGGTCATATTGGATTATTTTATTTTATTTTCGGGTTCTTCTCTAGATTTGCTCCTGAAATTTAACTTTAAAATAAACAAGATTTGTTTCTTTACTAATTGAGGTTCGTTTTAGGGCTTCTAAAACCTGTAATCTTAATTAGGGATCTCCTGTTTGATAGTGAGCTTTTAAAGGTTAGTTCATAACTGAGATGTGAGAAATTGATTCTCTTGAGAGGGCTTCATAAGGATTTAAGGCGATACTCTACGGTTAGCACTTTTACATTTTTGGAAATGATATAATAAACATCCACTTTAACAACCGATCATTTGAAGAGTATCAGGTGAAAAGGGTTAAATTTTAGGTCATACATCTGGAGTAAGATCTCACATTATCTCAATTAGTAAAGTGTCTGTCTATTGAGTTAAGGGTCCTGGGTTCAATTCCCTGGATTGCCGAAAAATGAATCATTGGTCAAATGTGGACATACCATTTCACAGTGAATAATTAATGGTTAGGGATTATATAATGTCATTCACCGTCCTTAGCAGTCGAGCTCAACACGACAAGCGCGTTAGCCAACTACGCCACCGAGGCGGGTCACATATTACCTAGTAATAAGTTAGACTATAAGGCATAAGAAGCTACGACAGGCCTAAATTAGCCCGATGGCTTCTTTGGTGCTGACTGACAGCTCGAAGCTGACTTTTGAAAGTAAACATTTAGGTATATACCTTAATTTTGACTGTCAGGAGTGAAAGCTGCTAAACACATGTTTTTGCAGATCATATGGCTCAGTGTAGGTATATTTAATTTGGCCTGGTAACCTTTCAAAGCCGTCAGCTTTCATCTGTGAGCTGTCAGTCAGCTGCAAAGAAGTCATAAGGCTACTGTAGCAAGGCGGTATTTAAACATATATGGCTTGAATAAAAAGACTGGCCCAGACCACAGGATGAAAACGTTAACGAATGTAAATTTTATTAACACTTTGAGATAAGAAAGTTATGATAAAATAAACAGGCCTTACATCATCGTTTCAACAAAAATACATAAATATGATCAAATATAAATTTAATAGATTGTACAACGTAGAGAAATTCAACCACATTGAAAGAAAATATATTTTCTATAATATATTCTTATACCCAATATCCACGTTTCAATAACTAAACGGGTTTTTCACAAAACTAAGTTTGGATGGGTGGTAATGAGTAAGCTAGTACTAGGAAGAAAGTTTCCTATATTCGCGTGGAAAAGGAGAAAGAAAACATTTAGAAAATATTATTTATATTCCCCAAACGGGTTTCTAAGCCAAAATAATAGCAGAAAATTTGATAAAGGTATTCTGACCCCAGGTTTCATGTGTCTGCGCGGGGTAGTAAAAGTTGTTGGTTTGTAAATAGTCTAGTCAAGAGATAAAGCCTCACCAAATGCGAGCTCTGATTCAATTTCCATGCAGGGCCAGCCATTTTTATATCACTTGGGAGTGTGACAGTTTGGAGTACGTTGTAGTTTATTTTCAAAGGAAAATTGACATCATAATTTAAATTAGTACATACATACTACAGATCATTAAAATAAATAAACTAAAAATAAATATAGTTATGTGTTTAACATAATTTATAACACAATTTTTATTTTTTTCACACCTAAAAAATCATCGGGCTAACCATCATTTTGCTTTGTGGTTATATTACCAATTTATTTTTAGAATACGGTAGCATTTCTTCTAAAAATACCTAACTTAGATATATCACGTTAGTATATATATTCGGATAATCTGTGCATAAAAGAAACTTTGAAAATGAAAAAGTACAGTAAATTCACTTTTGATGTGGTAATAAGCTTTCAGAAATAAATTTGTTTGACTAGTTTTTTAAACGTTATCCAACCTAGTCTAATTATTTTATTTTAGCACCATGTCTTACCACCCGTTCGGTTTATGCGCTTAAGTACTAGTTACGTTAGAGGGTTAGGAATTGGGAAGGTTGAATTTATAGGATGTGAAACCACATTTTCGTGGAAGGAGATTGGGAAATCATTTAGGAAAAACCACCACTCAGTTCACCCGGACGAGATTCAAACCTCGATCCCGCCATCCTCGGGCGTCTAGCTCAACATAACTAGTTAGAAACGCCACTAAATCAGTTAGGTTTTTAAACCTAGTAAAGGTTCTGCACGATATTAGAGTAGAAAAGGTTAAGGTAGAGAGGAGTAAATAAAGAATGAGGAATCAAACTCTAGATGATTTTAAGGAACCAAGACAATTTTGGGATCTTTAGGAAAGAGGCAGAGAGCATGGCGTATTATCGGTATGATATAACTGACAATAGGAATAGAGCCTGTCATGAAACAGAACACTTAATAATAATAATAAAAATAATAATAATAATAAATTTGTTTACAAAGGTAAAGTGACGAGACTGTAACACTTGACCCTAAAACTTTTGTATACTGATAATCCATCATTGATTAGGTCCCGATCGTGCTGGATTATTAGACTTTTAATTTGATAGGCATCTTAATTTTGTATTTAATGAAGAAAATAAAAAAAAAATAGCTTTAAAAATTGGGATTTAATAAAAAGGAAAATTTTATGAAAAATGTATATATATTGTTTCGTATATAATCTTAAAGTAGTTTCATTTTAAGTTAACCAATAATTTCTTAAAATCGAGTACTTTAAAATCGTAGAGTAAAACTTAAAATTCCTTCCTCCAAGTGTGTTCTTGGATTAGGATAGAGTCTAGTATTGTCTGCTTTACTTGAAAACTATCAAGATGATGTAAGATTTTGTTTTTAATATTTGTTTACCCCCTCATATTCCAATCAAATAGAAGATATATTTTTAACTTGATAATCCTCATTACTAACACCTCATAATGTTAGTATGACGCATGCTTTTCCCTCTTCCTTCCTCTTATTTTATTCGTATCAAATCAAATAATATTTGGTTTTGTTAACCATGAGCGTTTTGTGATATCTACCGTCCACAGTGGTCTTATGTGTTCAGAAAATAAGGGCCCATCTGTACGAACATGTGCAACCAAAGGCAAGAAATTTAAAATTTAAATTAACTTTCAGTTATCATCTTTTAACGAAAAAAAACTTCTTCTGGGAGACCCCAGATAGCAAGCCTACTAAATAAATGTGTATGAATTTCCGTGTGAGAATTTCGAAAAATATTTTGAACATAAAACATAACTCAGCATACCAGACTTGGTTTAGGAGCTTGATTTTTACTTCACCAGCAAAATTGAACTACTTTATTGGATTAACACTGACTAGAACTATTCACAAATAAGGGTGAAATAATCGATGCTTACTAAATGTATCCTCTTAAGATCATCAAAGATTTTTAGGCCAGGTGTACACTAGTGAATCTAACGACATCACGAGCATTGAGCATTGGCCGACGCTTAACATGTTCACCTATATGAACGAGACTGCGAACGCCCTTGCAATAGCAAATTTGTTAAATGCTCACAACGTGCTCCGATCCACCCAAATTCGGTCTTATGGCACGTATAAAAGGAATGCTCGGATTAATGTTAGAAGGTTAAACGGATTCACACTGAGAGGGCTGTAAGCCAAATGTGCGCCAGCTGTCATGCTGCAGACAATCTACAACAGGTAGTCTTCATATGAGTAACCTTGTAAGACCGTTGTTTTATTCACATAAGTGGGCTGTTCACCGACCGTGTTCCAACTGTGGCGTCTTTGATTGCGTCGAAAGTGTTCTCCCAACGTCATAGTCCTGCACGGTAGGCGCACAGCCCTGTCTATGTGAATTTGAAATCAGGGCAACCCACTGTCGAGCATTTGTCTTTTCTCATAGTTTGGCTTCTTCCAGATAATGCGAACTTTCCCAAAGGTTCTTATCTACAATATGACAATGCGTGAGGAACATTACCGCACAACCATCGTGCGCAATTATTATGGCTGAAGGAAACTTAATAAAGGTTGTACAAATATATATATATATATATTTTGCAACATACAGAATAGGATGATAATCTCATAAAAAAGTTAATAGGAAGAAATTGTGGAAAAAATGCAATCCGAAAAGTAACTCAGGTGAACAAAACAGTCGAGAATGGCAACGACAACGCACACAGCCAGCGCACAATCAGTGCACATCCATATCAATGTGAATCCGTCTTAACTCGAATCATCTTCTCCACATACACAACACACTTCAGCAGCAGAAGATTTAACGTCCATCCTCACACACCAATTGTTCCATACTGCAGCCAATGGAGAAAACAATCAGGATGGAGAATATCGAACGTAATGGAAAGCCTGAATATTCCCAACGTGGCCTAACCACCTGAGAAAACATTCGGTCAACTCCATGGCGAACACGAGATGGAGTTTGATGATCTAGTGTTTGCCCGGATATACACATGAGATCAAAGAGTTGACAAGCTAAAGAATCGGAAATTTCTAAAATTTCCGCCAAATTTTCTGTCGTCGCTAAAGTTTCCTCTCATCACTCAGCCTTACCTTACCTTCGAGTGTAAGTCTGTCTGACACACGAGTTACTCGATACAATGACTGATGATAGCTGTGCTTTATTCAATAGCAATATAAAAAGGCTGGGTGACGTAAGACGTGTTATCGATATCTGAACAGCTTTGTGTGTGTGTGTGTGTGTGTGAAAGAAGGTGGGATGGTGTGGGGATGGATACGAGGATGTAGGTAGGATGAGGAATTGATCTCTTGCTGAGTTAGTATTCTAGATGTAAGGCGCATCAACTCTTCGTATGATAAGGAGGGGAAGAGAGTGGGCAAAGGATTTCCCAAGGGAGATTCGTATTCCCCACCCCCAACCCCCTTTTCTCACCATTTCCAAACCCTCTCCATCCGCTAAGGCGACTGACTATCACGACAAGTACTAACGTATTACCATAATTCTATTCAAACTCGTCAGAAGAATTGTGTACGAGACGATGATGAAAGGGAGGTAAAAAGAAATAACGTTGAGAAAGAAATGGGATGTAGGAAATTGGTATATCGCTTCCTTCCTTTCCCCAATTTTAATTCCTATTTTTATAAAAGGAAAGAAAGTGAGTGTGATAGAAATAGTAAAGAGTATAAAGGTCCTTTTAAGTTTGTCATTTATTTATGAACCAATTTCAATAGAAAGTATGGTGTTCCCGAAAAAAAAGGGGGGGCGGGTGGAGGGGAATAGGAAAGGAAGCAAGGTAATAACTTCCCGCCAAACAGTGTTGACAGAGTTTGGTTTGAAAGCAATCACGCCTTCAACAAACGTCACAACGTTTGAACGATGTTATTTTTTTTTACTCTTTTATTCATCTGATACGATATGAGACTTTGTAAATGATTTACTGAAAATGTCGAAAAATATTTGATAGAATGAAGAGAACACTTTGATACCGGATTGAAAGTTGTTAAATATTTTACAATTTTCTCTCTAAGTTTTATTGAGTATGTCAGTTAATATTTTACACATGCCTGGCTTAAAACATTAAAAATATATTTTATATGTCAGGTAGTTCAATGGTAATTTTAAGATTGGTTTTCCCTAAAGGTTACTGTCATTTTTGAAGATGATCAAATATTGAGGTCTATGATGTTACAAAAATTGCTTTCTTCCAAGAATGGAAATGGGAATTTAGCATTTAAAACATTAAATGCTAAGATAATGAGTGCTTTCAAAAATGCTAGTACACACACGTACAAATCTAACGATAAACTAAAAGAAAGTACATGTCAAAGCCTTTTAGGTTATGTAGTATATTTTTATGAAAATAAATAATAAAGTAATTGTGCTTTCTAAATTAAATATTTATTTTTGTTAATATTCCCTGCTTCACTGATGATAATAATAATAATAATAATAATAATAATAATAGTTTTGCGAGTCTATACTACATCATTCGTAGCCTAGATTATGTAAGGTTTAGCCAGTACTAATGTATTGTTTCCCAGAGGTCACCTAAATGTACTAATCGTACATCCTTTTCATGGAGGCTGTTTCCATATCGCGATGAGATGAGTATATGGTGATGGTATGAGGGTGTGTAGCTATTGGAAACTTTTAAACCTAATTTAATCATAATTATCTAACCCTTGGTAACCAATGGAGTAATTCCTCTTTTGAGAAAAATACCCAAGGTATCAATAGAGACTAGAACTGAGACCCTTTGGTTTGTAGTCAGGTGCACTGACCACTACACCACGGAGCTGGTTTCCACATTGATTACACAAACTTTTATTTCGACTTTTGGGACCACATTCTAAATATGTAAGCTCCTATAAATTTTATTGTCATTTGTGTATGATCGTTTTCTCAAAAATGTTGATCAGTATCCTTGAGCTAGGATGTTGACATAAGATGAGCAGTTGAGTTCTATGACAATAAAATATATATGCTCAATAAAGGACATAAAATTTCTCATTACATTGAACCGTTTGGTAAAGATTTTTTTAAAGGTATTGAGAGTATTATCACACATAGAAATAACTCCAACATGAAAGGGTTTAACCATTAAGTAGATACTACGGTTTACATTTTATCAAATTTAAACTAGTAGTTCTGTAATCAATAAAGGTTAACCGTATTTGTGACTGAAAGGTCTAACACGCTACTCTCGCAGTAGACCAGACTGATGATGTCGAAAAGAATAAGATTCGACCAGCCTCGGTGGCGTAGTTAGCTAACGTACTAGTGTTGAGCTCGACTGCCATGAAACGGGAAGATCGAGGTTCAAATCTCGGTCGGGTGAACTGGGGGTGGTTTCTCCTAAGTGGTTTTCTACTCTACCTTCACGCAAATGTGGGTTCACTTCCTCAAAATTGAACCTTCCCAATTCCTAATCCATTAGCGTAATTAGTACTTAAGCGTATAACCGGAAAAGGTAGTAAGATCCGCTGCTAAATTAAAAAATAAAATAAGTTTTGAATCTAGGTCGGTTATACTAATGGTGGTTTTTTCCAAAATGACTTCCCACTGTCCCTTCAATCAAATGTGGATACACTACTTTGAAATATAACATCCCTAATACCTAAAACCATCAGCGTATTTAGTACATAAACGTATAACTCGAACGGGTTGTAAGACAAGGTGCTAAAAATGCAATAGCTCTTTAGAAATGTATTTTAAAAATGCTAATTAAATAAACTTAAAAACTATGTGATGCTGTTATCCTTATCTACAGTCTTAAGACTTTTAAGAAATGTAACAGTCTTAACTTGTTGGAATACACCATGGCCATCTATCTATACTTATAAAATAACATGTCCTGACTGACTGACTGACTGACTGATTGATTCATCCATCATCGCCGAGCGCAAACTATCAAGGCTACAGGCATGAAATTCGGACTGTGTATTCATTTTGTTATGTAGGCACCCACTAAGAAAGGATTTTAGAAAATTCCACCCCAAAGGGGTCAAAATGGGGATGATAATATGTATTATAATATGTATGAAAGTCCGTCATTTTGAAAGTTACATAAACAAAATTTTGTATTTCGGTTATTGACGTAAAACAAATAAATACGTGTTTCAGGAATTTTGGAAATTTTATTTAATAAGGGATGAAAAAGGGGGTGAAAGTTTGTATCGGACTTGCATTATTTTTGATCTGAAGTCAAGTTATAGTCATCAACGTAACATAATATTTTAAATTAATCTGTAAATACATATGTATATTTTCGTAATTGTATATAATCAACTTCCACGCGAGCAAAGCCGCGGACAACAGCTATCTAGTATCTAATAAGCTGCACCATAGTGGGCCAACGTATTGTGAGCTTATAACCGTTCAAAGTCAAAAAGTACACTAAGGTGTCTGTATTCATTCATGGAAGGGTAATGATGGCCACAATCGAGTAAAAATAATCGAATAACTCGATTGTGTTGTGTAATCGGGAGTACTCAATTCTTCCGGGATTACACGAGTAACTTTACTCGGACCTTTTTATTATTTTATTTTCTCTTTTTTTACCAGCTATACCTCTCACACGACTTCTTTGGTGCTGACTGAAAACTCACAATTGATAGCTGACAACTCTGAAAAGTTATTAGGCCAAATTATGTATCCCTACGCCAAACCATATGATCTGCAAAAACATGTGTTTAGCAGCTGTCACTTCAGACAGTCAAATTTTAGGTCTATACAACAAACCTATATAACTGTTTTATTTATTTTATATGTATTGTTGACCTTGATGTTTTGATGGCCTAGTATTAATTATTCATTTTTTAAAGAATATAAATTTAAAATAAAAATTAGCATTTAATCCCATATTAGTTTTTTATTGTAATGAATAAATTATTTTTAATACAAAATTCCAATTTTGTTGTTGTTAATATTAGTATTATTAACAACATTATAAATGTGAACATTCTGAATGTCTATTACTACAAATAGAAGAAAATAACCGTCAGAAACCTTTTTAACAGTATCACAACATATTAGTGACCTGGCGGTCTAGGGTTAAAGTATCAGACCTATGTGCTGTGGTCCGGGGTTCATTCCTCGATCCCGGCACAAATTTATCTGATTGCCAAACCCTTCTTTCACCTATGACAAGACGTGTAATTATCACAACTTGTGATTGTGGGGAATGCCAGGCCTCCACCGTGGTTCGGATCCCACGTTAAACTGTAGCTCCTCCATTTCATCTCACAATCACCCTACCATTACTTCACCCTACCATTACACATTAGTGTAAGTGCGTATAACCCGAACGGGTAGTAAGACGTGGTGCTAATAATAATAATAATAATAATTTAAAGAGAATCGAGCAATTACTCGATTATTAGAACTACTCGATTGTTTCCATCATTATGGTAGGGTATATAAATGTTATATATGTCACAACCTCCCCACCCCCTCACCGCCCGCATAATTGGGATGATCTAACAGGACGGGCTTAGGTGTCTAATAATTGTATGGTTTCTTTATAGTCGTTTATTGCTTAGGAACTAGTTTACATATAGGCCTACATTGTGATGAAGTTTAACAAGCTAGGTTAGAATCTTTGAGATTAATATTCGTTATTCTTAGTGTCCTTATATAAAACAGTTCGCTTCCTGACCCAGCCTTGATATTACGTATCTAACTATAGTGAACGCCCACAACGCTTCGACTATACTGCGACTATAAAGTCATGATACTCGTAAGAGATTTGGGAGGGAGAGGGGTAAACTCCCCCTTGTAATACAAGTATTACAGAATCTAAGATATTGTCCCAGATTGATCATCGACCAGGGAGTGATAGTATAAAAGACATTATAAGACTTGCCCCTTAATCCAATTCTCTAGTTCTGCCATTTCGGCTATCATCATCATCATCATCTTCTGTTTCCTGTATGTGGCCTGGTCAGTTTTGTAAAATGCCTCCATCTTCCTCTCTCCTTCCTCCTTTCTTCTTCCTTTAATTCCTTCCATTCTACTACTCTCACTAGAACAGTTGATATGCTTAAATTCAGGTTCTATCAATTCATCAATTAGACTTTTCTCTTGCTCTCTGTTGGGCATCATGTATTAATAATTATTATATTTTATTTTAGCACCACGTTAACTACCCATTAGTGTCACACATTAATTTACTAACTACGCTAATGATTTTAGGTATCATTAAGGTTACATTTAAAGGAAGTGTACACGAATTTGCGTGGAGGAGGATTGAAAAATCACTTTTTATAACTCAATATCAATACACTTAAATGAAATTTGAACATTTATCTTCCATTCATCAGTGTTCTAAGGCAACCGAAGAGGGATAGAATAAATTGAAACTAAGCAAACACTTTAAAATTTAGTATAGGTACTTTGAATTCCTTCCTCCCATTAAAATATTTGGGATAATTCCCTGGAAAATAATTAAAAGAAAATATTACTCCTTATTTATATTCAAGGGTCTGTGTTCACTAATCCAAAGGACGTGTTCTTTGTTCAACCAGTTCACCTGATATCACTATAGCGAATTTAATTGTCCATGTCCTTTGATTAAAATTCGTGATGAAATAATATCCGTGACGGCTCTCCCAGATGTGAAGGAGGATATCCGACATGATCGTGCTGTCGTAGCGAAAGTATTGCTCAAAGAAAAACACACCTCACTTGTTTGAATAGTATTAGAGCACGGTAAATATAAAGGAAATGGCACATTAGGGCTTTAAAATCATTCAACATTAAAAAACTACACAATTTTATTATGCATATAATATATAACCTATAAATAATTATTCAAACATGTTTATCATGCTTTTGCCACATCATTGGTTAAAGTGTCTAGTGTTTGAGGTTGAAATTTAGTATAACTAGATATTTATAATTAAAATCTATATCTTTAAGTTTATCATTAACAAGTTGGTGGTGACCTGGTGGTCTAGGGGTATGATGTTGAATTTGTGTACTGGGGTCCAGGGTTCAGTCCCCAGTCCCAGCACATATTTTTCTGATTACCAAACCCTTCCTTCACCTCTGACAAGACGTGTATTAATCACAACTTGTGAATGTGGGGAATGCCAGGCCTCCACCGTGGTTCGGATCACACGTTAAACTGTAGGTCCTCCATTTCATCTCACAATCATCCTACACATTACACATTAGCGTAAGTGCCTATAACCCAAATGGGTAGTAAGACGCGGTGCTAATAATAATAATAATAAGTTTATATATTATATTTGTAAAAATATTTATTTTGTCTATCGAATTAACCTATGATGACCTAGAGTTCATAAATTTAGCATTATTTAAAAAGGGATGCAAACCAAAATATGTGTCAAAGAAATATTTGGATTAATAAATCTAAATTTAAAATTCCTTTCTCATTAAGTAATTGAAATAAAACCTTTTTCAACCATAACAAGGCTAATTGTCACGTGTTTAATATTAAAAAAAATAAAAAGCATAGGTCTATCCTACCTTTACGAGATTAATATTTTAACAATCCTAATAACAGATTATAAGAAAATTCATTTCTCACTAAATAATTGAAATAAAACCTTTTTAAACCATAACAAGGCTAATTGTCACGTGTTTAATATTTAAAAAAATAAAAAGCATAGGTCTATTCTAGCTCTAAGAGATTAATATTTTAACAATCCTAGTAACAGATTATAAGAAAATTCATTTCTCATTAAATAATTGAAATAAAACCTTTTTCAACCATAACAAGGCTAATTGTCACGTGTTTAATATTTAAAAATAATAAAAAGCATAGGTCTATTCTAGCTCTAAGAGATTAATATTTTAACAATCCTAATAACAGATTATAAGAGAATTGAGTATGGTTTTTCAAGTAAGTATAAGGGAAAATTGGTTCAAAAAATACCACGCCGATCTCTTTGATCCAATAACATTAGAAAACTAATGGCTTGCAAAGTAGATTATATTTTATATATTTAAATTACTTAACTTGTTTTATTTTTATCGGTTAAACCAATGTGTTTGTATTCTATTTCTGGATTTTCGTATTTAATATTGAACTAAGATTTTAAATTAAAGGTAATATTATTTAAATAAATATAATACTACATAAATAAAGCCACCAAAGGTGTATCAATTAAAAAAGATACAATAATCATTTTAATATTTTATTAAAATGTACAAATATTTATAATGTATTAGGCATTTTTCAAAGAGGAACTATTAATATATTTAAATAAATATATCTAAGCTTTAATAAAGCTACGAATGTTGTATGAATTATAAAAAATCTATATTTTAATATTTTTATGTTAAGATTTACGATGTTTGCGTTTGAATGGGGTTATTTTAATATTCAAATAATTTATTTTAAACGCGTCCAACATTTTTAATACTGTTCAAGAATCTAGAAAAATATAATCAAATAAAATGTATTGTGTGATATAAAATTCATAGAAAGAACGTGGAATGTCAGACCACTATAGGTCTGATGCGTAAGATGTAGTTATTTCCACCCCTTGTACATCTCTCTACGGCCCTTAAAGGAGAACATATTTTTTGAAACTCTAGTCACGCACACAACCTACCCTCTTCCAAAGCAGATCCTCTGACAAGGAGGATCATTAGAACATCCCCACATCCTCTCCCCCTTTCTGTGTCCTCTCATCCCTCATCCACCCCCTACCCCCCATCAAAGGGATGGTCAGTGGAAGGAGAAGAAGTAAGAAGAGGGTGAGACTAAACGTGACTGCGAGAAGGGGATGACAGGACATTATCCCCGGATCTACTTGGCGATATTCTACACATTCATTTCATGTATGGAAACTAAACCACGCCTCGAGATAATATATATAAAACAGGTTGCTAGTTAAAAGCCCATCTTCGTAATTTTGTGTTGTATTTGACTTCGAGTATTCAAGTTTTATCTATGAACCAGTAGGCCTGTAATGGGGTTAACTCAAACTAGTGAGGACAAGGAGTTTCTTGAATGAAAAATGAGAATAATTGCCAGATGATTGTGTTGACCGCATGATGCCCTATATTCACATATGTTGGAACTAACTTCACCAACAAATGGCATTCCTTAGGTCGATATGGTGCGATTACGGTCTGACATCGATTTTTTGTAAAAGGCAATATAAATAACCTAGTTGGGTTGTATGTATGTACTTAATCTTTCTATCTTTCATGACTAAACACATTTAAATACAATAATGATGGTAAAAATGAAGATGTTAGAATTTAAATATAATTTAACTTAGTTTTCATTGAAAAAGTTTGGGGAAACTGTATAAGTAGACCACCATAAATGAAATCCAATCTTGAACCAAAGCCTGAATTCCACGCAAATTTAAATTTAAACTATAAGATACTGATGTTTTTGTCGGCGTGTCCACTTTTGAAAGGTCAAATTCCCCAGCGATATCTGGCCAAGAGCTGCGAGTATCTTAGAACGACCCAGATAAATACACACTTACTGTACATGTGTTTGATTAGTGACCAAACCAATCACCAAATTAAAGATCCTCTAAAAAGAAAAAAAAAAATTGAGTTGTCTACCTCTAATATTTATTCTGTGTTCTATCAAAATATGAGAAAGAAAATCAACAAGATCTCACTTATAGAGCTAATACAGTACTTTAACACAGATAAATGTATCTCACTAAACAAACGATCAGCTTTAAAGAGTCCGACATATTTGCTCAGTTTGTAGCTCGTTTCTCCAATGTGCTAAAGATTACGGGTCCGATTCTTGATATGGTCGAAAAAATTTAAATTGGTGAAATGAGGGTTTCCCCATTGAAAGTGACTAATTAATGGTCAGGGAACGGATGTTGTGTCTGTTTTAGATTTAAGTTAGGTTATAAGTCGTGTGCTGATATAACCAGTCGGTTTAGAAACTGCATGTCAAGTACCTCAAGTAAATGTAAAAAATGAAAGAAAAACTCTTAAAAAAACTCAAGTAAATTTTAGCTTACAGAGAGTAACAAGCTTATGTTTTAATTTTATATTTAATAGGGATATTTGTTTCGCTAGAACTGTAAATAACGTGGACCAATTATTTTAATGTCATGTGGCAAGGTCATCCTTTGAAACTAGTTCTGTAAAATATATATACATATATATATATATATAAGTATATAAATAAGTATATATATAAGTTAATATATATACTTATATATAAATATATATTATATACTTATATATATAAATATATATATTATATACTTATATATATAAATATATAAATTATGTACTTATATATATATATAAGTATATATAAAAATATATAAATAAATATATCTATATAAATATATTTTATAATAATATATCATTTTAATAAAATACATAAATATTTATATATAAATAATATAATAATATATAACATTATATTTTTATATATATTTATTATATATAGAGAGTATTTATATAGCAACATTTAAATAAATATATATTAAGGCCAGGGCTCAAAGAATGACTGACACTATAATTGGTCGTTGGATTTTAAAGTTATCGCAGAACATATATATATCTATATTATATAGTATATATTAATACTTATCATGTAATATTAAAAAAATAATGTGTAAAGCAATTATGTATTTTACTATACACATTTAAGAAATGGTATCACACAATGGGGGCTCTTTCTAATTAATCTTATTTGACAACACCATGTAGAACAAAGAAACGATCCAAGTATAGATTGGATTCTACTCTTGACGAATGGAAATGGCGGTGAGATTGGAGATGACTTAGTCACCCCCTCACTTCCTCCATCCCATCTTGTCAAAGTTGGTCAGGTTTGAGCATTTCCACCATTTGGAGTTTTCCCTTGTGGATGTATATATAGTGATTGATTGCGTGGTTAAACCCTCGAATTACAAGAAGATGAAAAAAAAAATTAGCCTCTCTTGTAAGATGTTCTAACATTGTGAAACACCTTTCGACAAAGATTTATTATCTTTAGATAAAGATTTTCATTAATCATTCGACTCTCCTATATAATTAAACATAACACGTGGGGTGTAAGATATTTAACTTTTATGTCTCTTGGAATATTATTATTATTATTAGCACCGCGTCTTACTACCCATTCGGGTTATACGCACTTACGCTAATGTGTAATGGTAGGGTGATTGTGAGATGAAGTGAAGGACCTACAAATAAACGTGGAATCCGAACCACGGTGGAGGCCTGGCATTCCCCACATTCACAAGATGTCTTGTCAGAGGTGAAGGAAGGGTTTGGTAATCAGGTAAATCTGTGCCGGGACCGAGGATTGAACCCCGGCCGCCAGCACATAAGTCTGATACCTTACCCCTAGACCACCATGTCACCCTCTTGGAATAAAACTATCCCACGATAATATGTAATATATTTAACAAATTAAAATAATTATGATTGACTTATTCTCTATATAATAATCTTTATTTTATTTTAATACAAGTGGGCAGTTAAATTTTAATCCCAAAGATAACTTAAAGTGATAATTTGATCGAATATTCAAGAGAATGGTGGGCACCATGTAACACGTATCTAATGAAACAATAACCAAAGGTTGAAGTTCAACACTTATCTTTACGTCATCCACACACAATATCGAAGGGTTAGGAAGGGAAATAATGGTCAGTGTCTAATATACCCTACTGAGGTGGTGGATAAAATAAACTAAAACATTCTTGGAAGGTATAAAGAGGTTAAAGTATATACTCATCCCAACGATTGAATCTATCAGATGCGAAATAAAACAAGATGGATACTAAATAGGGGAAGAACATTTCCCCTACACATCTATAAACCCCCTATCAACCCCTCAGCATCTATACACCCCTTCAGTAACTCATGGAACATTTCCTTACCGTCAAGAGTAACAATACTCGTATAACATTACCAATTTAGAGAATAAAGCTGCCAAAAAACAAATAACTTTTCCAATTTAAAGCGAAACTAACCTTACCTTTCCAATATTGTGCAAAAAATGACAAAACATAGGGCAAAACTATTTTTTTTTTTGGAAAACTTGAGAAAAATATGTGACATATATTCTATTAAATTGCGGAATATATGAAACATATATTTTGCAAAACTGCAGAAGTCCTCATGATATTTGCTTGTGCTATAATGTAATTTCCCCTCTGGGACCACCACGTCCTGCTACCTGGTCATGTTATACGCATATATACTAATTACACTGATTGTTTAAGGAATTATGAAATTGAATTTAAAGGAGGTGTACCTTCATTTGCGTGGATATAATTTATAAAACCATTAAGGTAAAAGCTTTCTCAATATACCTGACCCAGGTTTGAAACTTATTTCCCTGCCATTGGCAGTCTAGTCATATTGAAATTAATGCCTTATATCATGTGGCCAAAGAAGAAGGTAATAAAGTATATTGAGTCTCATCCTAATCATTTAAAGAATTTTCAAATATATTTCCTATTGCTAAATGTTACTAGCTTAGGGTTATGCAATAGGATAATTTCACACCAACATATTGGTGGACACGTGAACCAATAGTAAGGCTTACCTTATCTAGTTTGTCAGTGACGTAGATTTCAAGATTCATATAAAGTTGGAGTGTACCGGGTGTTTGGGATTCTCTTATTGTCTTGCGAATCCTTATTCACGCAAATGTATGTACAATTCTAATGCTTCTAGATGATACTGGGCACTTTACAGACTTCCTCTCTATTTTATCTTAAAATAAACATAAATATGCTAATAAATAACCAGGGACCTTTAATTACCACCACTCAATCCAACCAAACCCATGTGTCAGCACCTAGCCTTGTTTATTTTTATCAGGAAATTAGCGTTGTAGATATAAATCGGGAGTAGTAACAATTAGGGCCTTTTGGCAAGTTTATTTGTAACAGGTAAATATTTGAATTTATAAGTATATAAGATGAAATAAGATTGCGACTTCTATGCAACATTTTAGACATTTAAACATAACATAAATTCTCTCCAATTAATCAAAATTATAATTAGAGTTTATTTATAACTGGTAAATATCTAAGTTTATAACTTTATAAGATGACATAAGGGTGCGAGTTCTTCGTTATAAATTACACATTTAAACATTACAAAAATTCTCTCCAATTAATAAAATGTATAACCAGTTTACAAATTATTAATTATAGGACGAGCCGTAAAGTCAGTTTACAACATTAAAATATTGCTCTAATGATGTCCGCTATATACAATCTCACAATAGGGGTTCTATAATACACATACAAGAGCTACCTTGAAATCAAATTTCAAAAGAATGGCTTGTCAATAAAGTACATACAAAAAGGAGTTACAGAAATCTAGAATGTTCCATGCCTTTAATTCTCACTCTAACTGCTTCATACCTACGAATAACATAAGTTATACGCCAGTGTGTAAAGGCCTATTCCTCTGACAAAACTTTAATAATGAGTTTCAACGTGATCGCAAATAAAAAAAGGTCAACTAATACTTTAACATCAGCTCAACGATATTAGCCGTAATGAATAGATATTATAAAATTTCCGCGAATTTGAAATAATATAGAAACGCGAAAAAAAACCTAATATAAATTAAAGGCAACTTCTTGCAGTGCACAAAGAGACGGCTACATATTTAAATATCTGTACGCAAACCCTTCCCATTAAAGAAATAGTTACAAAAAATATTATTTGAATCCCCAACATTACGGCTACTTACATTCTAAGATGTTCCTTAGAACTATTGGCGTCAAATAATATTGAGAATAGCTGAGAACTTTCTTGTATTCAGCTTGTAACAGCGGGGTAAATGTGGATGGATTGCATGACGTAAGGTGATGTCATTGACAGCAAATGAGAGCTTAGATTACCTCATAAGCGCCTGCGCACATCGCTCNGGTAGCAGAAGACGCAGATGGGGGGGGGGCACTTAACAATACAGCTCCAATAACCTCCACAGGGCCGCGCTTGCGCATCAATCACTACATGGGTTTAGTAATGTGGAAACAAGTGCGCGTTCCCGAGAGGCCTCAGATATAGTTTACTCTTAGTGGTGGTCATAGTCGTCAGCTGGCATGTCTTCATGCTCCGTAGGTCACTACGGTATAGCCGTTAAATGGGGTAAGTGCTGGATGTACACTTGGTGGCTGAGGTTTACTAGTAATAGTTTGTAGCCACGGTAAACTACTAGCACAAATGTAAGTGCCGTACTTACTATGTAATCCAAGAAGTAGGTATTTTGCTATGGTTTTTAAATGCACTGAATCCAAATACACTTCAAGAGTGGACGTGAAATCTGGGGAGTTGAATCTCGTTTCAAAAACCAACCCCAAGTGAGCAAGTCCGAGATTAAAACCAATAGAAACTTAATATATCAAAACTTGACACCCGAAAACTATTAATTGAATATGTATACTGGTGAAAATTTAGAAAACATGCTTTAATTATATATTTATATATATATATATATCAACCCATTAATATCACACAAAATTTATAGACCATTGAATTCACCTATATACACCAGACCCTATACAATAATAGTTGAATAATCTTAAAACAACAAAGTTGGATATAGAGCTTATTCAGTAATCGCCATCGAATCATATACAGGCTCCATTGATTCACCAGTTATTTTCACAACATTTTCTATTTTTTCCATTTAATTATGGTATTTAACGTTCACTTTCTGAACGTATTGTTTAAATCAGTACACAGTAACTTCTATTATATAGTGTGAAAGAGCTATCAATTTTGACGGGAAAGGTACTTTAACACACATTCCAGGGTTATTTGATATGCCATAATGGACATGGGACCGATGACACCACCTCTCTTCCAATGGACATGTTTTTCGCTCAAAAAATATAGGCTGGTCTCTATTGGAATCGATCCCACAAACATTGGGCCCTGAGGCGAACAGTTTACAGCAATATCACGGAGATTAATAAGTGAAATACGTGAAGAATGAATTAAATGTAAGAAAATTAATTAAAACCCTATAAACCTAACTATCGTAATAAACTGAAAACAGAAAAAATAAGATTGAGGTCTTCTCATTCAGCTTGCAACTATGAGTTAACCACTCGTGTATTTACTAGTTATAGATATACATTTAAAATGATGGCTAGTTACAGGAAATCAAAGTTTATTTCCATAGTATGGCCAGGCACCCTTATCTCTGAACATGGACCTTAATTAACCTAATATACATAGATAGAACTAAGGGTGCCCAAATACAACAAACCTCCTAGTTGCAAGCTTAAGGAAAACACATAAAACTTGTTTTTCTGTTTTTAATTCATTAAGTTATTTTTAATATTATTTTCTCATAAATTATTTTTAATATTTTTAAAATTATTTTGTGAAACTTATATAACCACATATGGAAGACTTGTCATGCCTTAAATACTAACATTTCACATCATTAATTTTGTGCTATATTTTCCCTCGATTGGATCCATGGATGACTAAGTTAGCTAAGAACATTTCCTGAGATATATCACGCTCATTTAGATCAATGTAGCAGAGTAAGGAAAAAGTCTTAGCAAATAAATACTGGTTCTACACATTACCCTCTCTATTGCGTCATCGGACAAAAAATAATAAAATATATTATATTCCATGAACTAGTTTAAGTTTTATCCCCGTACATAAACGGAAAATTTGGCACACTGCCAATTTCAGAGCCAGGTGATGTTGGCTGAGAAATTCTCAAACCAGTAACGATCGTCTCCGAATCACGCATGGGAACTGAATATATCATGTAGAATTTTTTCAGTCGTCCCTGAGGCGTAATAATTATGTAGGCCAACCGCAAAATCTAAAGAATTTATTTTGATTCCAGGAAAGATCTAGAATAATTAAGTATTAATATATACGTGCTTATCTTATTATTAAATAAATGTTTCATCTCAATCTCGTTTTATAATTTACTTTTAATTCTATTGCCTTAAGTTTATATCAATTTACAAAATACATGGTGAAGTGTCATTTTTTAATGAAAATCCTAAACTAGCTAAAAGTAAACGAAGGGTAGAAATATAATAGCCGATCATCTTCAATGCATTGTAATCATTGTTAAATCTATAAAGATACCATATGGAAATTTAAAACTTCATATTGTTAAACAAATAATTGAACCCATCTCCTGCATGAAGGTAATCTTAAACCCCAAATTAATTTAAACTACCTTCTAACATTATTATTGTCTTGTAATTAGGTGTTTCAACGTCCTGAACATAATGTTTTGTTTGTGAATTTTCTTGAGTGAATAAGTTTGTATCAATTACCAATTAAATTAAATTTATTTTCTAATTAATGATCTTGAATTGGTTTGAACAATCACAATGGAGTACTTGTTTTATACTCCACGTGGTGTCATGGCGGTTTAGTTTTTTTTTATCAGACTTCTGTACTAGGGTTCCGAGGTTCAAACCTTAGTCCTGGCACAGATGTATCTGAATATCAAACCCTTCCTTTACCTCTGACAAGACATCTTGTGAATGTGGGGTAATGCCAGGCCTCCACCGTAGTTCGGATCCCACGTTAAACTGTAGGTCCTCCATTTCATCTCACAATCACCCTACCATTACACATTATAGTAAGTGCGTATAGACTGAACGGGTAGTAAGACGCGGTGCTAATAATAATAATAATAATAATAATAATAATAATAATAATAATAATAATAATAATAAAATCTAGGTATTACTACATGTCAAGATTTCCCTCAGTTATATGGAATATAGATGAGTGAGCTAGAAATTAGGACAGATATATTTTAATTTTAACAGAAAGTGTTTGGAGAAATCTTAATTAAGTCATTGCTCACTACACTTGTCTTGAGCCTTAATCATTACCAACCCATCATTCAAAAACACGTTAAGCCATTACTGATTTCTTTGCCTGCTTTCCTAATGCTGTTAGCAGTTATTATATTTGTTAGTACTTATTAACTATTAATATTAAATTAAATTAAATATTATTTCAAAAAAATATTGAAACATGTGACAATGAAACTATATTAAAAAATTGAGTATGTCTTACCATGAACATGAGAAAATATAAATATTTGGCTGTGGGCTCATTTTAAACCAACAGTCTACCGTTATCCACCATAACATTCAAGGGAGTGTACAAAATAAATATTTAGTAGTAATATTAAATAAATAAGATAGCAGCCATGAGTAAATCAAGGAAAGATTGAATGAAGGCAAAAAAGTCATAGGGGAACTCAACTCAATACTTTGGTATAAAGAAATAAGAAAATAAACTGATATACTTCCCCGACTCACAAATTAAACTTCTGCTCAATGTTTCTTTATATATATAATTAAACTTCTGCTCAATGTTTCTTTATATATATATATATATATAATTAAACTTCTGCTCAATGTTTCTTTATATATATATATA
>CABFVZ010003770.1:4852-32828 GCA_902151445.1 Timema monikensis | reverse complement strand
CAGTCCGATACAAACTTTCACCCCCTTTTTCATCCCTTATTAAATAAAATTTCCAAAATTCCTGAAACACGTATTTATTTGTTTTACGTCAATAACCGAAATACAAAATTTTGTTTATGTAACTTTCAAAATGACGGACTTTCATACATATTATCATACATATTATCATCCCCTATTTTGACCCCTTTGGGGTGGAATTTTCTAAAATCCTTTCTTAGTGGGTGCCTACATAACAAAATGAATATACAGTCCGAATTTAATGCTTGTAGCCTTGATAGTTTGCGCTCGGCGATGATGAATCAGTCAGTCAGTCAGTCAATCAATCAATCAGGACATGTTATTTTATAAGTATAGATTAATTATAGTTTAATTGATACACTAACAATATGTATCATACACATAATTTTGAATATGTTTCATATACCTAAACCGAAATTGGTAATTTCATGAATTGAGCAAATTTATGTTAATTCCATGAAACGGCTTCTTCGCCTGTAAATTTCACGGACTAGGCAAAATGTTGATTGGTACATGAATTGGGTATAACTAATGAAATATCATAACTAGGGACTGAAATGTGAAACCCTTAAAAATAAAAAAAATATAAAGGAATTAAAAATTTTGTAGGGTCTATTAATGCTCTCAGAAGTTTAAAAAACTCTTAAAAGACACACTTAAATATTTTATCTTTATGTCCTCAAATATACAATGGAATATAATAGATTATAAATTCAATTACTCTTCTTGTCAGCTTATGGTATTAACCGAGGAATCATATCATGGAAGAAATAAATATAAAACTGTATGAAAAATTTACTTATAAAAAATAATAAAATAGGCAGAATGTTCGTCACATAAGAGATGAAACTAGGGAGAAACAATTAAATCCTACTCTGAATTAAAATGCATAAATATCATCATCAGATTATCATGTGTGGTTGATAGGCGATCACTCACCAAGAGGTTTTTGTACTTTAGAAGCTGCTCTTTACATCCACAGATATTCTTTCTCTTATCATCATGTTTTACTAACTGTTTGGGTTACACTATTATGTACTAACTATTCTAAAGGTTTTAGGAGTGAGGAAGGCTGAAATTGTAGTAACTATTCTAAAGGTTTTAGGAGTGAGGAAGGCTGAAATTGTAGTAAATTTATCCTAATTTGCTTAGAAGTAAAATGGAAAAACCATATAAGAAAAACACCCTCATTAATATAGACCAAGACTCGAACCTCGATATGTCTGTCATCAGCAGTCTAGTATACTGACTCATAAGACAGTACTGCCACTGAAATGGGTCAAATGTAATTGCAGCATACATTAAGTATGAAATGTCAGGTATTTGCTGTGTCCTCTTCATGTCTTCTAAAGAGTCACATTAACGTTTCATTAACCATTAGGGCTATGCTAATTGTTTCATATCTGGTAGTAATTATAATAACACGAAATAATTAATGCTCCAATTAAGTGGAAACAATAAATGTGTGCATTAAAAAACTACCCTTTATTTAAATGATTTTTACGTAATGATTCTAAATTGACAGAATATGGGCGATAGGAGTAAAAACCAGAACGAAGTCCCACAAAATGGCATAGACTGTAAAATTATTTAGCTATGCAAACAATATGAACAATAAAATTAATATTTTAAATATATCTGGGTATCATAAAATATATTAAAATACAAGTTTGATTTACGATCGACTTCACAGAAATTAAATGAAATGTCACAAATTTCCGTGGTTTTTTTTTTATATAACTATCGATGAGTCTCTTTCTAAATGCGGGCAAATATATAACATTAGCCAGTTTTGTTCACGAATGAATTTAGTCCTTCACAAAATCAATAGTCTCTCTTACCTAGGGGGTAAAGTTCGCAAATGTGAACGAAAAGAAAAATAGAGGTAAAAAGTGCTTAAAAAAGTTTATTCTTTTGCAAAGTTTAAAGGAGCTCTTCTCATCCCATCACTTATTTACCTACTTTTTTTTTAAACTAAACTTTAAAGAGTTAAAGGCAAAAAGGTGAAAGGAAAGTTTTAAATTAGAGCATTTCCTCTAAGTTCTAAAATGAGAGGTCCAATGGAAAGTCTTTGTTTAAGACCATAATGTGATGTGAAACTTAAACATTTAACATCATAAAGGATAGGCATAAGAAGAATGTAAATTATTAGTTGAAATTCTTACATTAAAATATTTTTTGAAGTTATACTTCTTTAGGCGCGTTATGAAAAAATGATGGGAGTGAAATTTTAAGATGCGCGCGCATCATTGTAACACAAAAGTAACAGGTTGAAGCTAAAATGCTCATTAAGTCTCGAAAAAATAAAGCTACCAACAAAATAGAAATAGAACCTCTGTTAGTCGCGCATGTTGGTACGCTCGTCGCCTCTGATCACTGTTTTCATATATATATATTTATCCACATGTTTCTAGTTTCAATATTCACAACACGTGTTTTAGTTTCATACAAGTGCGAATTATATATGTGCTAATAAATTATATTCAGTAGTGATTTAAATTGAATATTTTGATTAATATTATTTACTATTCGTAAATATTAGTGAGAAAATTTGTGCTTATAGACTTTTTCAAGTGCTCCAATATAATTGAGATTAACTATTCATATGTATTATTTATTTATATAAATTAAAATATTATTACTTAACATAATTAATACTAAATACTATCATTTTATTGTAATTAATTATTTGCATGCAATTAAAAACTATTTTTTAATGATGCCAAAGATGTATAACTTCTCACGCGCGTACATAAGTACACACACCCATTTTTTTTTTATAGTACCATCTTTTACTTGTATATTTACTAACTTGCATTGCTCATTGGGGTTTCAACCCCTCAAACCCGTTGCAGGTTTTCTTTGCAAATGGATGTAAACTAATGTAATTCAAGAGCCGTTTTTTGATAGGTTTTACCGTTTAGCCACAAGAGACCTCCAAAGAATGTCTTCACTGACTTTAAATATGCTCCGCCAATTTTAATATTTTCTGGGGGTTAAAATTTATTGTTTAGGAATTTTCCCGTTGGTTTCAAATTTCTAGCTCATCTGTAAGTGGGTAAACATTAATGTCGGTGAGTTAGACAGACATGTGGTTTTATAGTTAAATAATTATTAGCCAAATAAAAATAACTTTAATATAATTTTAGCCATAGATCGAAATAAAGCATAATTGTACTATCAGTTAGGTCTTTTAAAAAAAACTGTTTTAGATGTATAATCTTTACTTCTACATTAATATCTTACTACTCAAACTGGCTATTCACATCTAGCTTTAACAAGAAGGGGAGGTAATGTACTTTATATTTGTTTGTTTAAAATAATGCGTTCATTTGACATATATTAAAGAACTGTAAATATTGCTTAATTTAGAAAACTAAGCTAAACGTATCTTCTAAACAACTATTTTATTTTTACCATCACAAAAGTAAATTCGAATAAATTGAAAAATGACATCGGTTACGGGAATCTAACCATGGAAAATTATTTACTCATATTTTATGACAGTCTGTGATGGCTATTATTATTACTATCACCATGTCTTATTACCCGTTCGGGTTGTACGCACTTACTTTAATGTGTAATGGTAGGGTGACTGTGAGATGAAATGGAGGACCTACAGATTAACATGGGATCCAAACCACGGTTGAGGCCTGGAATTCCCCAAAATCACAAGTTGTGATTATTACACGTCTCGTCAGAGGCGGAGGAAGGGTTTGTTAATCAGATAAATATGTTCTGGGGTCGAGGATGGAACCTCAGACCCCTCAGCACAGAAGTTAGACACCTTACCCCTAGAACACCAGGTCACCTCTGTGATGGCTTCTAACAGTCATCATTGATAAACAGCCAACAGCGGCTCGGTTGTAGTTCTATGCTTTCAATATTAGATATAGTTTGTAATTTTCAAGAGAATAATTATACAAGCTTCGTCTTTTATAATGTATTCTTAATGGTGTAGCGTTGCTTTCTGGCATTAAATAAAAGAAATTTCTATTAAAATTTTCAAAATTAGAATATTTAACTAACGATTCCTTCCACACTAAATTCATATGTGATATATATATTCATATGGCAATGATTATTTGACATAAACGGATTATTAAAGATGATGATATATATATATATATTTATTTATTTTTCTAAAAGAAAGAGATGTTCATATGAGAAATAATGGTTTGAATTCTTACAAGAGTTTTCTCTTTTGGAAAAAAAAAAGGTTCTATAAAGAAGGAGATAAAGGACTAGGACAGATTGTCGAGGCCTGAAGGAGGCAAACCAATTTAATGGCGTACTTCAGTCACTCGCTGACTTGTTCAAAATCGTACTTCTATTCACCGTACTTACTCCAAATCCTTTACTAGAAGGCATCCCCATACTAATCGATATTATAACAGATTCTTTGTTCAGTATTTGTTAACTCGCTAACCTTTCGATTCATGATCTCATAGTATAGTCTTTTTTACTGTCATTGAGTTGATTAAACTTCATTGTGGCTAAATCTAGTTTATCTTAGGTCACATGGTGTAGGTTTTCATTCGCTCAATTAACTAGAAGCTTGATGGCTTAAAAATCGGGTTTATAATACCGATCGTGTGATCTGATGGTGGTTTATTCCTAAATCCATATAAATGCAGTTACATTTCCCATTAATTACCTCCTTCCTTTTACATAAAATATTATTGTAATCACTACACAGGCGTATAACCTGAAAAAGTATTAATACTCGCTGCTAAAATAAAAACAAATTGGAGTAATATTGTGTGATTTTTAACGGCGTCTAAAAGTAAATGTACCAAAATTTGCATAGATATTGTGAAATATTTATTCAGGTAAAAACACACTTATCACCTAAAGGGGATTCGAATCCCTACATCCCTATACTCGATAATATAGTCAGAGACTGGAGTGACAGGTAAAACTATGCTACAACATATTTGGGTAAAAGTATTTAGAATCCAATTGGTTGTGGTGTTATTATTTATTACCTTCACGCAAATGTGTATACATTTCTTACGAATCTCTTCATACCAAACCCCGGTAGGTAGTGAAATAGGGAGTGTGAAGTATTTATATAAGAGTATACTGTCAATGGTATTAAATTTAAAGTTGATCTCTTAAAGTTAGAGAAAGGATATTTGAGTTAAAGCCATTATATATAAAAGTTTTTTGATAGAAAACATTTTTTAACCAAAGTAAATATAATGTTGTTCCATTAAAATCATAGATTATAATTTTCTTCAGCTAGTGATATCGACCGATGTAGAATATATACCAGAAGCATAATATGAGCCATTGATAAGATTAATTTTAAAATAAAGAGAAAAATTGTTCCTTAAATTATATGACACCTTTAACAGATATTCAACACCTTTTCAAGTCACTATATGAAAATTTTCAAATTGATGTTTCTACAAGAGTGATATTTGACTTTTTTTATTTAAAAATTTTGTTATACAAATAACAATTAAAATGACATTTTCTAGAGTTTCCTAAATTGCCAACTTAATTAAAACCCATAAAAAATTGGTTTTATTTGGTGAGAATTGAGATAAGTCTTAGGTTTTGGATATTTTGGTTCTACAGTTAACTCCTGATTATCCGAGGTAATGGAGTGGACGAGTATCGTGTATAGATAAAAACCGAGTATATTCCGAATATTTAGTAAAACCAGTGCTGGTGGCAAATTCAATTTAAACCATTGCTCATATATCGTGATTGCAATTGTAAACACATCATTATATTTCAAGCGCTAAGATAATAAAAAATCACATAAATCAAAGTACAGTCAACTCGAAATGGACACTTTATTTAAAAATTTTGTATTAGTCTTTTGCTCCATTAAACCTTCTTCCTTTTTCCATATACATTTATGTTTATGTAACAATGGTATGTCAAAGAGGAACGTGTCATCTTCCTGTTCTAGATAATTAAGCAGGTTACTGGTCTATTACAGTGCAGTTAACTTGAATGAACTTATTTTTGCCTCTCTGCCCATTATCTCTTCCCTAGATATTTACTGAGTACAATAACCAGTAGCCCTGTATTCACCATCTGGCCATTATCTTTTCCCTAGATATTTACTGAGTTCAATAACCAGTAGCCCTGATTTCTCCATCTGGCCATTATCTCTCTCCTAGATATTAACTGAGTACCATAATCATTAGCCGTTTATTCTCCACCAACGCTTCTTTTTTCAAGATGTTCGATGACACAACGGTTAAGCCGCACGGATAATCGGGAGTCTACTGTATATTAATCAGTGATTTAAAGGTGATAGTTACTGTGTATTTAATTATTTGTCTTAATAATGCCTTAAAAATATATCTTATAAGTGTCTTATAAGTTTACTTTAAAATAATAAAATAGTAGTACACATAAATATTTAAAGGTCCTAAGGTCCTAATAATTTTAAAATAAAATTATTTTAAGGAAAATATATCTAATTAAGGGATTCTATTCCTGTAATGTTTGTAATATATTAATGATGTTAATGATGATATATTTAAAAGAATATATTTCAAAAATAAAATGAAATGAATACATTTTGAATAAATTTTACACTTGGCCCTTTTTTTATAAATGATTGTTTATTATTTATCAAAACCATTAAAGTGAACTCGCTTCAGTGACTTTATGGTCTAAGGCTTTACCATTTAAATTGACAATACTGTCAATGACAGGGAGATTAGATCGGTTTCCCTCAGATAGATTTACACTCTCCGTCCAAACAAATGCGTGTACACTTCTTATAAAGCTTAAATTTCCTAATACATAACATATTTGTGTAATTATTTTAGATGCAAAAAATCTGTTTGGTTAGTAGGACACGATGCTAAAATTATTTAATTAGAAATAAGTTTTTCCTTCTTTCATGTTAGAAGTTTATATATAATTTAATTGAAAATAGATCTATAGATCTTTCAGTAAAATTAAAGTTATATTTCAATCTATATTGATTATATATCCATAAATAATTTAAACTATCTTAATATCCTTTAATCTTAATGTATATACATGATGTTATTTTTTAATCAATATGTTATTTTGTATTTTCTACATTTATAAACATATAGTTTTGGGGTATTTTTTGACCAAATGTAATGATACAGTACGCACCAAATACCCTGGAGACGAATTTTTAAAGATGTAAAAGCGTATTTACTCTCATATATAACCTTATCTTCAAGAATCAATTGCTTTTATTCCAAAGTGATAAACATTGTTAGGTCAATCATTAAAATACAGTTCATATCAAAGGATCATTTTACAACCCCCACAAACAAGACATCTTTGTTTTGGACCCGTGTCCTTGTCAAGTCCTTTATCAAATACGACCCCTAACGTGACAAAGGAATCCACAAAGTGTGTGCCAATGTTGTTTTGAAGTTTCTAATTTGCATGGTAACAAGTTTGTGAATGAATGAAGCAGAAAGTAATTACTTCGTTGAAGGTTGCAACGACTATATAGCACGTGATATTGGCCCTTTTCATGCCAAAACCTTTTTTCGTTTCAATAAGAAGTATTGCTTTTCTAGAAGCTCGCTACCTTCACAAATAAAATGTTTTAACGTTGGAAATATTTTACTTGGATCATAAACTTTTCCAGTTAAGTTGTTTGGTTTAGCTATTTTGTTGAGTAACATGAATTTAAATTGCGATACCAAATCCTTAGCTTGTTTATGTATAAATATACATAAATGAAGACGGAGTTTTAATAACTTTAGTAAAGTCTCATTTTACCAAATTACAGGTATATCATGATTTTATTTATGTTCTACTTCAAACAGTTGTTAAATATTTAAATCTTTATTTGATAATTAAATTGAAATAAAGCACTTCAAAATAAACGCTGTGAAAATTTGTGAAACTTTTTAATAGCTCTAAAATAGAGGTAGGAAACTTTTTGGGACTTGATTAATTTAGACACTTTTGAAGCATATACCACTATCATCCATCGTTTCTATTATCATCTATTTTATTTTGTCTCAACACCTCAAAGAGAAAGTATGTGATTATCATAAAATTCGAGCTCAAGATTTTTTTATAAATGTTGAAGTTTTATGATCCCCTGAAACAAAATGTAGTTTTTTTCTATGAAGTATTTCTTTCTTTACCTAGGAAACTAGGACTAGAGCTAAATATATTCTAGAGATTGGGCTATAGTTTGGTATCTAGTGCATTCATTGGGTCCTCCTGAGGGGATTTATAGAAATAGATGCCCAACCATAAATTTAAGAGTAGTTTACTGAAGGGTAAAAGGAAAAAAATTGAATTTTCTAAAAATTCACTCAAGCAGTTTTGATTAAATGTTAATAACCCTATTTTATATTATCAACAAGATGGTGAGTCTGATTTTCTTATGTTAATGACTAAGTGTACTTTAAATGAGGAAATATTTTTAAATTTTAATCATTTAACAGCAACTATTTGAGAAACGTAATATATTATTATTACGAAGTTGTATACCATCAAAAATACAAATATTTATTTGAAATATATTTTTAACTAGACCAGTAGTCTTTAAGCTATAAACAAATATATATATATTTTAATTCAGTTCTTTAAAAATTAATATTATTCTTAAATTTGTTGATGTACAAAAATAATTCGGTTTTTTAATTTTCCTGTAACAATGTTCCTAGTTCCTAATGCCATGTATTAAGTAACAGTATATATTATATTTTTATTAATTAATTTTGTGTGATATAAAAAGTTACTCGTATTTCTTTTCAAAAAGCTAACGAATTTTTAGTAAATGTATATTTTAAGATAAAAGCCAGAAAATGTATTTGCGGTGTGCTGTACCATTTTATTTTCTGCAAATCATAAAATTATTCATTAACTTCAAACTTTACTCAATTACTTTTTTTTCATCCTTCTAAAAAAAATTACATTTTTATATAGAACAATTTGAATGATTTAGAACATCAATAACCAATACCGATCAAGACTATTTTGGTCCCACTCAAATATTATTAGAAATTATTTGAAATGATTTAATACACGAATGAGTTTAAATATTCGGGGATCTAAATTAAGTGGTTGAAGTAGTTTTTCTTAAGGATTCGAATGAAAACTGTCATAGAATTGACCGATCAATAGTAGCCCTGTATTCTCCATCTGGCCATTATCTCTTCCCTAGATATTTACTGAGTACAATAATCAGTAGCCCTGTATTCTCCATCTGCCCATTATCTCTTCCCTAGATATTTACTGAGTACAATAACCAGTAGCCCTGTATTCACCATCTGGCCATTATCTCTTCCCTAGATATTTACTGAGTACAATAACCAGTTGCCCTGTATTCTCCATCTGGTCATTATCTCTTCCCTAGATATTTACTGAGTACAATAATCAGTAGCCCTGTATTCTACATCTGGCCATTATCTCTTCCCTAGATATTTACTGAGTTCAATAATCAAAAATCATTTTGCGATCAACTAATTTCCAACCACTTTTCTAGGCTATCGTAATAAAAATATTTTTTAAACTTTGTCAGCGTTGAATTTGTTTGAAAACACTTTCATATAGTTTTGTTATATTTTTTAAAGTAATGATGACTTTGAGGTTTGAATAATGAATCGGGGATTTGAAGTGTTTTTTTTCTCTTAAAATACTTTAATTTTTTTTTTCTCTCTATGAAAATTCAGATAAACTTTATATAAATTCATCCTACCCGCTTTGGGTAAATACTCGTATATATTTAGCTTGGATGGGTATTATCACGCGTAAAGAACCAAATTGTATCTTTTTTAAAACAATATTTCTGTATAATTTTGGTTTTTAGATTTAAAAGGTGTGCCGTTAACTTATGAACCAGTAATCTATTGAGAATCTGGTTAAACTAGCTTTTAACCATCGCGGCTTCACCCGAAATAATTGATAAAGTCTTTTAATTATTAACTTAACTTAAAAAAATTATAACTTAAATAATATATATTTCTTTACTACGAAATATTATATATAATATTATAAAATATATTTTATATGCAAAAGGCTTACACATTAGTATTGTAAAATTAATGTATTCGAAAAGTTTAAACATATGTATTGTAAAATTTATGTATACGAAAAATTTAAACCTAAGTATTTTAAATTAATGTAAAATCAAAGTTTGGGAATAGTCCTATTTGTTATTCCTAGAAATACTCTACCATCGTACAAAGTTTCATTCGAATCCGTTCAGTGGTTTTGGCGTGATGGAATAACAAATTTCCAAACATCCAAACACACAAACTTTCGCCATTATAATATTATTAGGATATAATATGTCCTTATATACGAGCAAAAGATCAAAAAATATAATGATTTCCGGAAGGAATAATTGATATATATATATATATATATATATATTATTTTAACTACGCACTTTTTAAAATTTTAAAGTAATCATCTTACCTTGTTGGATTTTGCTATGACCTTATCTTATAAAATCGTAGGTAAAAAATAAATTGCTCCTAAAGAAACTGCCTAAGAAAATGTGGACAAATTCATTCAAATAAAAAATAGGCACATAAATAGGAATTATAATTTTAAAATAATATGAAAACCAATAACCAATAGAACCCATTCTATGCATTATTATTATTATTATTATTATTATTATAGTTTTGTATATTATATTAATGTAAATATATATTTATTTATATTTCAGTTAAATGACAAATATTTCTCTAGGTTTTCATATGTAAATTTATCTCTGTTATATTACTAAATGTTTTTATTTTGCGATAAGATTCTCTCAACTTTCCATACATCATAAATTCATCGTACAAAACTTTATACAAAATAGCTCAACTGATCCAAGCTAGACTTCAAAGAGAGATGTAGGATAGCCGTAATACTTTGTATATCTTTCAGGTAGAGCTTCATTGCAATACTCCAAGAGGTTTGTCGACGATGGTTATCAGAACAAAGAAGGAGTATTTCTTCAGGAGTTATTGAATTATTGGCATTACGGTCATAGCTTTCACAACAGACAAACCCCTCAACTTTAGGTTTGTTATCTCTTAAGGAAGTATCCCAGATTGCAATTCTTAAATAATTCACTCTAACACAATGTATCTTTAGTCATTTTTAATTTATTTCAACATACTAAAATGGCACTCTGATCACTTCAATGTAAATAAATAATTGTAAATTAAGTGTACGGGGGAAATAGGAGGAAACTAACGCTATAAACATTTTCCGGGACGACAACTTTTATATATCTAATCTCGTAATGACTCCAGCAAATACCTAATCATCATCATTATCATGAACATCTAACAGCCACTGGCAGGATCTTTTTGAAACATGAGCCTTTCCACCGCCTCCTCTCCTCCCACCACCTCTCTCCCTCCACCTTAGCCCAGTATTCTACCATCTCCTCCACACTCCTCCTTACTCCTTTCAACCATCTGTACCTGTGTCTTCCCTCCACCCCCACCACCATATCCAACTTCCTCCTGCTCATACGTTCCCTCTCCATTCTTCTTACATTGCCATATCACTTTGGTCTTGCCTTCTATATCCTGTCATATCTCTTCCTTTACTATTCTTTTTATTCTCTCATATCTCATCCTGTCAAATTTTGTCCCAAAGATCCTGATTCTCAAAAAATCTCATTTCACTCGCCTGCATTCCACTTTCATCCTGTTCCTTTATTACCCACGTTTATCCAGGGTATGTTGTTAATATTGATAGTTAACAATATTTGAATATCTCACCCTTTCACTTCTTTGGCATATCCTTGCTCCAAATCAGGCTTCTCAAATTTCTGAAAAATGCATCTGCTTGCCTTTTTCTCTCTATTATTTCTTCCATGTTCCTTTAACTCTCCTCTACAATTACCCCCTTTTTTACATCCATTACTGTTTCCAGCCAGTGGCCCGGGTCGGTTTTTTTTCAATCCATATATTTTCCACTACCAGCTTGCTCGGCCTGTCATAAACTTAAAATGCCTTATAATCTAACTTATAACTAAGACGAGCACAACATCCAGTCCCCAACCATCAATTAATCATTGTGAAAGGGTAATCCCATATTTTCATCAAAAATAAACTTTCAGCCATGCCAGGAATCAAACTCGGTCATCGGCAGACATTCTACTGACTAAGATAAGGTGTCCGATTCCTCTTCATTACTGCAAATACCTATATTTAATGTAAATTTTAATATGATAGGGTCCTCTTTTAACTAGAATATATTAGAAAGGTATCATGACTGTCTTAATAGATGGAAACACTAAATCAATTTGAACTAAGATTATACTTTCTTCCTATATCTCCTGTACTTTTCAAATGGATACTCACACCTGACCAACAGATATATTACAGACCACACAACCATTGAATTAACTTGCACAACTGTGAACCATAAGAACATCTTGGTTACGATTCTTTGATATCTGAGCCTGTCAGACCACAGAAACTTAGGGGTGGTTGCTACCTGCTACAAATATCCTCATGGAGTAGACAGCTGTCATTTACGAATGGCAGGTGGGCTATTGGATGAGAGACAGCCTATGTAGGTATTGAGGTGCCCAAGGTACTCTAGGGTGAGATTAAAAGGAATACCCATTGTCTGTGAAGCGCTAGTAGAAGAGGAAATGCAAGAACAAAACTACCGGGATTACAAAGTGTTGGTATTCAAGGAATTATCAAAATGGTTTTCAGGAATCTAGCTCAGTAAAAATAAAAAGAATAAGAGAAAATAGGTTTTAATTAGACCCTCATTTATACAATGTGTACTAAGATACGAAGCATTTCTTATTGATATTTTAATTTATCTACATTTTTTTATCATTATTATTTAGCACCACGTCTTACTACCCCTTATGGTTATACGCTTTAAGTACTAATTACGCTAATAGATTGGGATTGAGAAGGTTGAATTAGAGGAAGTTAACCCGCATTTGAGTGGAGGGAGAGTGGAAAACCATTTAGGAAAAACCACCCCCAGTTCACCCGACCGAGATTCGAACCTCGATCTCCCCGTCCTCAGCAGTCGATCTTAACACGATTAGCGCGTTTGCCAACTACGCTACCGAGGCGGGTATCTACAAATTAAGTCTTTAAGAATAAGAAAGTTGAATTCTAAATTAATGACAAACGACTTTACTGGAAGAATAATTGGAAAAACACATTAATTAATAATCTCTGTGTATATAATACTTTTTAGTGAATATGGTTTGCATTTACAGATAATTTTTTCTTGTGAGTCAGAAATGGATGAAACTAATAATTAACATTTTAGTGTAACTCTCTATCTCTAGATAAGCTATTACACAATTTATTTCTTATGCTAAGCGTGCTCATGCAAATGACATAATTTATATTAATATTAGTAGTTTTTTAATTACTATTACAAATCAAAATTTATCCAACATTATATAATATGTAAACTTCACATCAACAAAATAATATTATACTGTCAACTGAGCTTTCAATTTGTCTCAATTTATTTTCAGGCTGTATAAATTTATTTCGGATCTTAATAAATAACTTTCAATAAATTTTAGTCGTCCCTAAAATAACCTTCCTAGAAAAATACATAAAAATATAGTTTAAAGACGCAATTTCTTCGTTTGAAAATGAACAGCCAAGTCTTGAACGAGAAATAAACAACAAACCCACCCCCTTACTAGCTTTCTTCCTATTCCAACGATATTTTCAATTCCAGTCAGGAAACCAAAGTAGCAAGTCTTGAATACAAAACACAAATAAAACTTAAACCTGTATGAATGGCTTCTTTAGTTTTTTTTCTCCCTCTTTCTCTTCTTTTGTTTCTTTTATGTACTTTTTTTTATATATCCCTCTTATTGTTCTGAATATTTTTTTTACACTCAAGTGTTTTCCCTTGGTTTCAAATAAATTACATAAAATTTTGTATCGTGTTAATATTATTGGAGAATATAATCAAATTTGTTTTTCTTTCCTTTCGAATTTTTATGGGTTTTAAACAGGGCTATTAATACTGTGTTTCTGTGTGTGCTATCTTTTTAAAACTTAGAACATTATTAACTCTATATAAAACCGCTATAAATAACAAATAAATCAAAATATAAAATATTTCTAAAAAACTGTTGTGATCATGAATTATAAAGAACCCTTAACACATAAAAATATATATATATCCCATTTATACATAACTCCCCCATAATCTTTCCCCCATATCCACCACTGTGAAGAGCTATCAAACACTACGTGCTACATTATGTTCTGCGAAGCAGACTTCTCACTAAATATCCGTCTTCAATTAATATTTACCGAGTTAGTCAGTCGGTAAGCAATAATACTAGGAAACTCTTAAAAACGAGACAAATTGAATTTAAGTTTGACACCTTCAAGAGAATTATAGAAATGCCTACCAAAATACCCCTTTCTTAACCGTATCCTAATATCAGCATACTGCGGGTTGATAAATAAATATACTTTATTAAGAAGAGAGCAAAGAGTACAATTGATAGTTTGGTAACAAGAAAATACGGAACAATGGTTCACATAATTTACACATCTTTGTAACAAAATAAAAACATAAACACTTCGGGTTACATATATATATATATATTCATAGTAAATATATATAGTATATATACTATATATACTATACTATATAATATAGATACTATATATACTATACTATAAACTATATATAATTTATATACTATAAACTATATATAATTTATATACTATACTATATAATATATATACTATATACAATATAGTATCTATATATACATACTATATATATACATAGTAAATATTCTTAAAATGTGTTATCCCTCCATACCTAGAGACGCCTGAGCTATATACAGGCTAAGAATTAAAACAATATCCACAACGATGAAATTTAAAAAACGTAGCATCATAGTATTAATTTGATAATAAAATAATTTAATTGACTTTATATTTGATTTTAAAATACGAACAACATAAATAACTGTATTGTTTCTTAATACTATGTTTAGTCAATGTTTTGTTACTGTCAAGCTTGCTTTATTTTGAAAAGAAAAAAAAAAGTCGAAGTTTTGAAGCAAAGTTAAACTTGGATATTTTTAGATGAAAAAGTAATTAATACACCCATATGAAGATTTTTTTTTTAAATTCCAGAAAAAATTATACAAATTTAATTTATATTTGTAGATTTGGTGAGCTATTGTTGGAAGATGAAACATATTTCTAGCCTAAAAAAGAAACTCTTGAAGAACTTTGGTTTACTTATATTCCATGGGGTGTCGAAAACAATATTATTTTTAAATTGGCTGGCATCACCAGCACAGAAAAACTTCACCCATTTCCAATCTTACAACAATCATACTTTTTCCTTACTTTGTTTTATATGCTCTTTCTTTTCTCTAGAAGGCAAGAAAGAATTCAAAAATTGACATTCCCTACGGTGGAACGAAGACAGATGAGATTATTTGTTTGTATAAAGTTCATCTTTTAAATTTCAGTACAACTTTTAATATATTATTTACATTTAATAAGGAAACCAATATTATAAAAATTCGGCTTGGTTTTAACTCGCCACCACTATAAGACTAAATTACTATTTGCTTTTGCCAGACTGATACTCGGAAAGTAAATAAGCAAAGTTGGCACACTTGTATAATCTATCAACATTCTATTGTTACCTTGATCTCCATGCGATTGTCCAGCAAGACGGTGAATTGTTTACCTTAAGGAAAATAAGTCGGAACCGGATTAAAATGTACGAGACCTAGGTACCATTAATAAATAATTATTATCCATAAATGTTGTTATTAGTTGATTTCGTCGGTTATCTTCAATGTGGCTTAGAGAAGAAATTCGATACACGTTCCATTACAAATATATCTATTAAAATAAATATAATAAACGTTTAATTAAAATGACAGAGATAAAACTTTATAATATCGCATTTAAATTTTTTTTTTTCCCACAACACTGGTCGTTAAAATATAGTAGAAGCAAAAAGTATGACTAGCACATAAGTTCTAGCAAATCTATACTAGTCATAAGGCTGAAAAATGTAAGTGGATTAAAATTCACCCGCATTGTTGGTAGGAGGGTAGTAAATGAAACGATATTATTATTATTTAGCACCGTGTCTTAATACCCATTCGGGTTATACGCTATCGATATTAATACAATTTGGTAAAGCCTCACCAGTAAACTTGGTAGATAATCAAATACTGCTCCTCATGTCACTGAATATTCAGTATAATTTGTGATCTAACCAATAAACCAAACTTTAATATATTATAGATAATTATTTACTTCAATAATATATTCAAAACCAAACGATAAGGATGAAAAAATCAAATGGAAACCCAAGATATTAATGTAATTTTAAGAACCCTTTCAAATCAAAATGCTATATTTAACACTAAAAAACGAAACAATTTATATAGTACTACAGTAATAAGGAAATATAAATAAATTATTTACTTTGATAAATGAAAATAGAGTGAGATGAATAATATATAAGCTGAACACTTTATCATAATTGTATCTGGTCTACTTTAATTCAGTGGAAAATACTATTGAATAATTCTATAGAAGAGGACAAGATAGACATTCGAATGTTTGAAAATTGAAGGATTGAAAAGTATTCAAATTAAAATATGGTGTTGATCGATATTTATCCTTACGGTTTAAATTGGATTCATTGTCATTCATACAATATAGTCTTTCTCGTAAAAATATTATGGGAAAAAATTATATCGTTCTCCCATCCTTAAGGTTTGTTAATTTTTCCTACTTATATTTACAAGTTCCGGTTTGGTATGCTAAAGGTGAATTTTCCGAAATGGTTTTCAACTCCCCTTCCACGCAAATGAGCGTACACGTTCTCTAAATTCAATCTTCCTCATGAATAACAAATTAGAGTAAATATTGCATATGCGTAAAACCCAAACATATAGTAAGATAATAAAAAATCAAAAAAATTCAAATGAAAAATCAAATGGTACAATCGTCAAAGAATGTATCCAAACTGAGTTATTTAGAATAAAAAAGCATTTACGCGTGATGGGTTTACAAATTAAAACAATTATGTTTAAGAGTATTTGACACAATCAATATGCAATTCTGAGCCAGATACTTTCACTTTTGTTTATGCGGTCTTAAGGGAAAAATATACTTAGAATTGATTGGAAGTGACTTTAGGTTCAAATGTGATCAAGTGTAAGGTAATATTACAAACTTGACTTATATTAGTAAGATCAATTATATACACTAGACTCGAGTGTTAGTGCAATGTATTTAAAATAGCATTTATTTAGCACAGCGTATTAATACCAGCTATATGCGACTAAAACCATTAACTTCCATGATATTGTAAGAAATAATTTACTAACTAATGACCAATTTATTAGGACCTAAAATTAATTTAATGAAGTAATCACAGACACGATACCAAATTTACCCCGAAATAAATTCCTCTGTGAACTTCATAGATGGTTGCATGGGCTAGGGTGTCATCTTTGTATAATAAAGATTGCTATTGATAATAAGCTGGGTTCGAATCATGCTCAGAGTTTAATGAGAGTGTTTTTTTTTTGCATTAAAATGTTCCTACCTTCCTCAAAGACAAATGTGTGTACATGTCTCCTAAGCATATACCTATCTAATATCCATCCAAGGATACCTCGATTGGATTAATAAGACACTATGAGCAAAGGTGTAATCCTCTCTTATTAAAGGGGAAGTCTTAATTCCCTAATTTTATATATTATACTTCATCATATCGAGATAAAATATTTTGATCGAGAAAAAACAGATTTCAACATTATGACTAACTTTTGCATAATATAAGAACGTAAATCACCAAAAGGTATATTTTACAAAGTGGTCCATCCCCATGTTTATCTGCCAGTATGACTACCCCTGATTACGGATACAAAACTATTTGATGGATTTTGTTTAAACATGATATCTAGATATTACAGGATAATCAACAAAAATATTCTTTTATTATCTTAAACCTTAAAATAAGGGTAGTTTACTTATGAGGAACTTTGTTGATTTTTTTTCTACTAGCTGAACGATTTTCTTAGAAATTGGTGTCGGTTGAATATTTTATGTAGCAATAATAATATATCTAAATTTAAATTAAATACATTAATCTAAGGGTAATTTACTTTCCTAATATAAATGAAAATTTGCATTTTTATTAAATTTACCTTTAATATTGAATTAAAAGTGGGAAGCTGTGAATAGTTTTTCATTTTAAGCAAGAACAAGTTTTTTTAATTATAAAGAGCTTAAGGTTAGTTTACACATTTATTTTTGAAGATTTTAATTTTATTAAGAATATTTGAATAATTTAGTTTAAAATTTATACATAAGGGGTGATAATTGTGATTAAAAATAGGATGAGATTATTTTATTGAGTAAAACTTAATCAAGGATATTTTACTCCAAACCAATATTTTTAAATTTTTCTCTTTAACTATAATATACATATGAGAAAGTTTAATCAATTGTGTCGTCATTAATTTTTTTTTTTTACTTTGCATGAGTTCGAACCCTTGACACAAGCGATTCTTGCTGGCACTCATTAAGCTTTCTAGAACCGTATTCCCTGAGATAGGACGGGGTGGAGGTTTGTGGGCTAATATCTTGAGGGTGGTGTGTTTGTAATCTCATCCAAGTTACCCCTCTCTCGAGTCATCCTAATAATGGGCCATATAAGGGCAACCGGGGTGGCCTGGGTTGCCTGCTGGCGTTTAACGCTACTTGATGACCGTCATTTGAATGTCACACAGTAGAGAGTACGTTGGCTCGTTGCCAGTGTTTCTATGCGATTGGTCGTATTAAGGACGCTTTAAAGGGGTGAAGAAGGGAGGAAAAGATGCCATATAGGAAACTACCTAATACAACGTCACCTCCCGTAGTGGGGGGTTAGTTGAAGGGTACCCCACCACACATCTATGTGCCCCCAATTTGAATTAAAATGTTGAATATTATGGGGCTCTAGTATTTTGATTTGTAGATTTAAACAATTTATTAGAGGCATCACCTACTTGAAAGTTCACTTAATTTATCATTAAGAGATGCTAGTTAAACTTGATGGGTTACATTATTATGCAGCTTATTAGATTGAACCATACTGTAATCAGTTTACCTCTCAGTATAAATGGACTGTACATAAACTTACACGGATATATTTATTAAGAGATTTACAATTTATAACAATCTTCAGTTCTATTAGAATGTTACCCACCTCGGTGGCGTAGTTGGCTAACGCGCTTGTCGTGTTGAGCTCGACTGCTGAGGACGGGGAGATCGAGGTTCGAATCTCGGTCGTGTGAACTGGGGGTGGTTTTTCCTAAATGGTTTTACACTCTCCCTTCACATAAATGCGGGTTCACTTCCTCTAATTCAACCTTCCACAATTACTAATCCATTAACGTAATTAGTACTTAAAGCGTATAACTCGAATGGGTAGAAAGACGCTGTGCTAAATATTATTATTATTATTAGAATGTTATCCTTTGAAAATATTAAAATGTTTCTTCATTCGTCTAAGAACGTTTGTTCTAAATATATAACCATTGAGAGAAAAACTATCAAATTATAAACATAAGACTAGAATCTATTACAGGGATAGTTTTATGATTTGTAGGCTACAGGGGAAAAAGGAGTAAAGGTTTTTTAATCTAAAAATGAGCTATTAATGCTATCTGTTGGTCTTTCATGAGACCTGCACTTGATATAATGGTTAAAAAGTGGTATCTGTCATATTAAAATTAAGTTATAAAACATAAGTATCTACCTAAATCCTTACGGGGTTTAATATATAAAAGTTTAGTCCTTAAAAATGTGTGTAATAAGGCTTTATCCTTTTTACCCAATACCCTTAGTTTTAAAACTAAGGTGAAATATTCTCACAGTAAGTGTCACGCATATATATCATCGTTTGAAGGTGTGCTATACGTTTAAATAAATAAACACTTGATATTTAGCACTGCCCATATGTGCTCCCCTTAACCCACACTCACGTCTTAATACCCATCCTGGAAATCCAAATATAGTGATAGGATAGTGGAAAGTAGAATTTTAAACCAGATATACAGGTGTTGGGAAACACAACGCCCAAATTGCACATACAATTTTCTTGTACAAAAATTAACATAATATCTTTATACACTTACATCTAACAAAATATGATAATAACATTAAATTGTGTTCAAAGTTTTGGCGTACAGTGCTGGGAGAGCAAAACTGTGCAAGAAAATGCGTGTACAACATGTTGCATAGGAGTTAGGAACGTAGCACTGAACACCTGGACATCTCGGAGCATGGCAGCAGAACATATCACAATTAATAATAAAAAATACACCAGTCCATCTAGAAATAGGAATACGTTCTGAGGGTCATCATTAACTGTCCTACATCACAGCAAGTGCTTGTTTTATTATATGTGCAGTTCTGTGCGCCTTGCTCCTATGCAACTTGTTGGTCATGCATGCCTACACATCTTTGATCTCCCAGCACTGTATGACAAAAGATTGTACAAAATTTAATGGTATTAACATGGTTTGCCATATGTATAGGGATTTTATACTAACTTTGTCTCAAATCAACTATATGTGCAGTTTGGGTGTTGCGTTTCCAAACATCCTGTATAAATATCCAAATGAAGGTGAAATGATTAATAACTTAGGGTAGAAACCAATGATTACTGACCTCACCTCCTCCTTATTGGAAACCCAGACAAAAAAAACTAACCATTACACCTAACGATGTAGTTTGGTATAAAAATGGGATTTATATTAGATTTAGAAATCTGTGAGGGTAGGCTTAGAGTAATACAATATGAATTCATGTGAATTGGATATGTGATAGATAATGTACTTTTTATTCAATAATTTTAGTTTATTGGCAAAGGGTTAAGATAAAAAATCTAAACCACTTATTGAGCACCATTTAAAAAATAAATATGGTAGCCATAGGACTTAAATAATTTAACTCAATACTGTTAAGTTTAAATCAGTACCAACTGCCTTATGTTCACCTACGATAGTAGGTATTTTGTGTTAATCATAAATTTTGTCTGATTCCATCAGTAATTTATGTGCTGTGAGAGTGAACAATTGTGGCATAAATTAAATTAACCTAACCTAACCTAAACAAGTAATTAAAATACAGATATGAAGGGGACATGTGCTTAGGAAATTTCAATATTTATAGAAAGATTTGTTAGGGAAACAAAGGTAGTGTTAAATCACAACCATTGATCATGATGTGTTGTTTTTTTCTAGATGACCTTCCATTTTCTTTATCATGCAAATTTGGAACTATTTACTTTACACTATACTTAATTCAACACAACTTTAATACTGTAAATCCAGGCCGCCACCGTGGTTCGGATTCCACGTTAAACTGTAGGTCCTTCATTTCATCTCACAATTCACCCTACCATTACACATTAGCGTAAGTGCGTATAACCCGAATGGGTAGTAAGACGCGGTGCTAATAATAATAATAATAATACTGTAAATAAGTAACAGCAGCTCGTAAGGTAACAAAACATGTTAATCAAAATGTCTATTAAAACCATATAGTGCAAATTATTAAAAAATAAATGTTACGACACAAACTCACACACTTTATCGTATTGTATATTAAGGCATCAAAAATGATTTGCAAAAATATACTTTAAGTAAACTATGTTCAATTAATTATATTTTCTTAATAAAACAAACATGTTAATTAATCACAAAAATTTATATTTATTTATACATTTTATACAAAATTGTTAGAATAGTTTTAGCATAATAATTTTTTTTAAATAAATTATATATTAAATATCCTAAGATTTATTTGTAAAATTCAAAAGTATTTTTTATCAATAAAAAATTAACATATTACCATTTTAAATTCAATCTTTAAGGTCAATTTCAAAAATATTTAAGCTTTCTATAATTTTTGTAATAAATTAATTCTTAAATTAACTTAACATTGATAAATAAAGGAACATAATTATTGATATATAAAATAGTACCCAAATACCAATTCTGAACTAAATCGTTAAAAAATTTTTTAAATAATCAAGACAGTCATAAGTTAACAAATATTTAATAATCTTAGAAAAAAAATCTTCGAAACTATTTATAAGAAGAGTACTAAAACAGTTTATCAGATACACATTTTGGAATAAATCGTTAAAAATATTTTACTAAAATTAATATTCAAATCAAAAACCAGCCATAAGTAAAGAATTAATAACAAAATTTTCCCCTCAAAAACAAGTATACAACATCTTATGTAACTTTTTCAAACACCCCCCAGATATCCATTTTAAGCAAAATTTTTATATAAAATTACAAAATAATTTAAATTATTTAAAATCACTCATAAATAAACGACACCTCATCGAAATGTTATCCAAAACTAACGGTAGAGGATTAGTTGTCATGCCAAACACTTCCAAGATACAAACTTGGAATCAAATATTAGGTGCTTATTTCAAAATAGTTCCAATTTTATAACAATCAGTAGACAATATAATAACCTTCAACAAAATTTTATGAAAAAGACAATTATATATTTCTATCTACTATGTCCAACAAATCCTACATACTGTTTCTAAACAAAATATTTAGAGGCATTTCTAAAAATAAAAAATAAAATCATTGATAATTTAACTTTAATTGAAGGGCTTGATTAAATATAAAAACCTTTTCTGTATTGCTCTATAACATATAGATATCAAGATTGAACAAACTACATCAAATCTTTTCAATCCGTAGCCACAAACCGATTGAAACACTGATAAATATGGGAGGGACAAATTGAGTTGTAAAATCTACTTTTTTTTTTGTTTACGTTCACATAAAATGTAAAAGAATTTTATAATCTTAGGATCGATTGATTTTTTCATGATCACAATACTTTCTTTTAATATGAGAAAATAAAAAGCTAGTTTCAAGCCAATTTTAACTTAAGACTTTTATACATAAAACCACTATATAAATAGAACTCTCATTAAACTCCACCAAGTAAAATACATTTTCTACTTTAATTCCCTTTTGGTCTCACTCGTAAAATACATTTTTAGCAAGGTTTTACTATAATTCTATTTCAATTACTTCCGTTCTTTGTTTGAAATCTTACTTGAATGAACACAATTGAATATAGGGATTTAAATTGAAAGTTTATATAAGTTTAAATTGCAGGGCCATAGGGCTTTCTCATAGATATATAGATATATAGTATTAATTAAATACTATGTTTCGATAGTTTTATTAGTGAAGAAGGAGTGTTGATTAATTTTTATCTCTCTGTCTTTAAAAATCTGTATTTAATATGGTATTTTTTAATATAAATTTTAGTATCTACAAAATTTGGATTAATTCATTAATATTTTATAATATAGAAATAAGTTTTACATTAGACAAATGTTATATAAATTGAGTACTTGCAATATATTAAAGTTAAAGATAAATTGTTATTCATTAAATAGTTTTATATAGTTTATTGTTATATTAACACAAATATAGACTTAATCCCTCAAAAATATTTTTTGAATAATGTTCATTAGCTTAAAAGATTTTCTTTACAAAACTGAAAAATCAATCCTTCAGTATTAAACAAGACGACAATTCTTTTAAATAAATTTCTTATAATTCCAAGGCTTTTTTTGTCTGACCCTCTACATGTAATGGTGGGCACCTTAACTCGCCTATTTTGTTTTGCTGGTGACATTAAAATGAAGGCTCATGTTAGGGCCTGGATCATACATTCCTTAAAGATTCTACCTACACTAAAATTCACACAAACCTCCTATAAATTTACCTTCTTCATTTCCTACTTTATTATCATAATCTAAATATGTTTAGTTATTATGAGTAGAAAGGGGGATAGGGAAGTGAATAATAATACTTGCACCCTAATAATGAATTACCTTTTTAGGAAGCCTTTCCCAAGATTGGATGAAGAATATTTAAGTTAGCATAACAAATTTGATGCTAGATATGAGTAGCGGTAAATGGTAAAAGACTCTTTGCATGCGATGCTCTTAGAAATAATGGATAAAAGAGGAAACAATGTAGAACTCGTGTATAGACTTAAACTCATCACAAAACTCTATTCACTCAAATAGAAAATAGAAATATAAACTTTATTCGTTATAGAGAGATTAAGTTTCGTACATTCTTACAATAAAAAATAAACATTAATTTTGATTTGTTAGATTCAAATCTTGAGAGACAAAGTCATCACGTGACCAGTGAGCTATCATAAAATAGATTCAGACTTTTAATAATAAACATTCAATACTAACACAAAGGAATTTTAATATTTGTATGTAAGTGTACCCGTGGCATATATAAGTAGATTTACACTAATGTAGTAGAACTGAGAAAGGTTATATTTATAAAGAAAATAACTGTTCTTTACTCATCAAAAGATATTATTAGGGTAGTCAAACAACACTGATAAGTGTGGGCAGACCATGCAGCACGAATGGGAGAATCTAGTATCTTGTTCAGGGTGCAGACTGACAAATTAATCTGGAAAAAACCATTGGGAAGACCCAAATGTAGATGGGAAGAAAACATTCAAATGAACCTGAAAGAGATAGGATGTAGTGAAGAAGACAGAATAGATAGGGATATATGATTTTATTTTTAAACACCAAAACGCTCTTTCTAGTTCCTAGTTCCATTAAGTAACCTAGTAAAATATCTGCACCTGCGTTAAAGGTATTCCAGAACATAATTATAGCCATCACCAAAATGCCAAACTATAATAGCCTTATAACTTCTTTGGTGCTGACTTCTGACAGTCAACATTTAGGTATATACCTAAGTTTTGACCGTCAGAAGTGAAAGCTGCTAAACACATGTTTTAGAAGATCATATGGCTTGGCGTACGAAATACATAATTTGGTCTGGTAACTTTTCAAAGCCATCAGATGTCAGCTGTGAGCTGTCAGTAAGCACCAAGGAAGCCATGGGGCTACTCTAGAAAACAATAATGCCTTTGACCATTTTCCCAACGATTTGGAATCGTTTAGTTATTTATTTTTCCACTAGCGCCATTTAACTAGCTATAATTGATAATTTTAGTTTGTGTTAGTGACCTTTTTTTTACCTTGTTGTAATTTATTTAAGCTCTAAATGGCTCAATCTCTGATGATTCGGCCATTCTCATGGTCCCGGTGGTAATAGGTCGTATAGGCTTTGTGTTTCTAATTTGTAATGTCGTGGTCCCAAAGGATGTGATTATATACAATACTGGTATTCCTGGCACTAAACCTACGTTTCATGCGGAGTGAACAATTACTGAGAATGCTCAATGATACTTTAAATTAATTATGCCATTGCTGTTATAGCCCATTGGGTGATCTAAGGGATAACAATAGCTATATCCTAGATATTGCGATGTATCACTGTACAATTTATGTAGTATATTCATTTGATTTTTCTTCAAAAAGGCTATTCATTTGAACAAAACAAACAGTAAAGGTAAAACCTTAATGTCATATCATGCTAAATCTTAAAAATTGATGACATTGCCTTCTATGTTAAGTACACACACCATTTATTCCAGAAAATGTAATGAAATTCTCTATATAAACAGTAAGATTCAAACCACAGAAAGCCATGCATGCTTCCAAACGACTAATGTGGTTATCAAAACCATTAGTAATGCTATACTGTACACGCTGTAACATGTCGGAATTGATGGTTGTATAAGCAACGTTGTAGCTCCTCAATATTTGTGAAATAAACAGCTTACATCTTTTTATCCCAAGCGTCCTCGTTGAAAGAGATCTAATGGACTTAGGTCATTTGACTCAGATCATACAACACACTCCAGGTATCAAATACATTTCCTTTGAAGTCTTTGTGTGACCACTTTAAGGTATCACCGATATCACGAAATTAACATCAGAATACCTTCGTAATTTTCAAGTTTTTTATCTTATTTTGTTACAAAGAATCATGCTTTGGTTTTGTATTCAATTGCCCAGTAAAAAAAATATATAATCTGCATCTTCTAATAGCTGTATTGTATATTTTAATGTTGACCCTTTCTTCCTCTCTGGGGTGACCTGGCGGTCTAGGGGTAAGGTGTCAGACTTCTGTGCTGGCGGCCGGGGTTCGATCCTCGGTCCCGTCACAGATTTATCTGATTTCCAAACCCTTCCTTCACCTCTGACAAGACATCTTGTGAATGTGTGGAATGCCAGGCTAATCACCCTATCATTACACATTAGCGTAAGTGCGTATAACCCGAACGGGTAGTAAGACGCGGTGCTAATAATAATAATAATAATAATCTTACTCTCTGCATTATCTTAGGAACATACTCTCAAGGCCATATTGAATTTAACGGGGAAAAGGCATCTTATTGTCTGATCTGAACCCATTGTTTATTTCAAAAGTGTCTGAAAAAGGACATCAAACCCATACCTTGACAAGTGTATCAATCAAACACACGTCAATTAGTTTAACAGGTTATTTAGGTAGCCCAAAACTATCCAAAATTTAATTTTGATTCTTGTAACAATATCATAAGCGTTTGTATTCCTTCAAATTCCGCACTTATGATGGTTGGTCATCAAAGAATAATTCTCAGATTATAATATGAGAGATTTAAAAAAGTATTAATTAATAAGTTATATCTAATTATTCTACTTTTAGGTAAGGAATGATTAGAATAATAAAAGTATACTTTTAATAATTGAATTATTGATAATCTAACTGGGTAAATTACTAAGGAATATAGGGGAATTTAATATTTATTCCAGCACCGTAAGAATATTTTTTAATTTTTTTATCAATACTGTTTTTACAGTATAAAACATTTCCCCCTCATTTCAATGCCTTTTAACTGTTTATTATTTGTATCACTGTAGAATAAAAACTATATTAAACCAAATTTCCTAATATTTCATCCAGTTAACTTGTCAATGAAATTTATTCCATATTTTCTTTTATTATTCTAACCAGATCTTATCCAAGTTTAAATTTTCTTTCTACCTACCTCTTCAATCGATAAATTTTTCTAAAATAATAATCTTTTTCCGTAAATTGATTAATTTGGCCTATACTAGTTATTAAATAAAAATCATTTTGATGAACTTTATAATAACTTATAGAAACAAGATAAATTATATAATATTTCTAGCTACTGTAGCTTAGTACACTATAATCCAAAGCCTTTCTGTTTTTATTACAATTTAAGAGTATCTACTTTCTGTGTTAATGGATGATGTTATTTTAAGACTTGGTGGGTTAAGGCGCAAGAGCTTGTCTAACGTTCACTGATATTTGATAGAACTAAACTTTACCCTTAGAATTAATTTTAATTACAATTAAAAGTTTGCTGTTTCCCCGAAGTAACGATAAACTTAAATGTAAAATTACAAAATAAACTGAAAGTAATATAGTCGTGGTATTAGCTTCGCAAATTTCCTAAAGACCATGTCAAGTCTGTTTAAAACCTATTCACACCTGACATATATGATAGAATTGGGTAAATATATTATCTAACCACTCTATAAGGTAACTTAAGCTTATTTGGTTGAATCAAGGCATTTATTTATTTATTTATTTATTTATAGCTTTAATATAAATAAAGTTTGTATAAGTGGTTTGGAACGAGTTTGAAGAAAGATATTTTAATTGGAAACTTGTGTTTTTAGCACCGAATCTTACTACCCGTTTGGGTTATATACTTATTTACTAACTACGATAAAGGTTTTAGGGATAAGTTAGGTTATACTTATAGTAAATGCACACGCATTTACGTATTAGGCGAGCAAAAAAAGCAATTTTGTAAAAATATCTCTCAGTACACCCAATAAAGATACGAACTTTGATCTCGCCGCAATCGGTAGTCTAGCCTACTGAGAGATTAGCGCGTTTGACCATGCAATAACCTAAATAGGTAATCTACTTATTATTTGGTCAAAAATACAATGTATAAATGTTACATTAGACAAACATTATTTTAGCAAAATAAAACCAAAT
>CABFVZ010003769.1:52655-65612 GCA_902151445.1 Timema monikensis | reverse complement strand
TATATATATATATATATGTGTGTGTGTGTGTGTGTACGTACACACACATTTTAAAGGATCCGCTATGACCAAATGCCTCAAGATTCTTAGAAGGTAGATTAACATTTTCTCTTCATTACAGATGGGTTATATAATGATAAATAAAATAAAAACGTGATATATTTGATATCTAGGTATTTAAAGTTTAATTTATCAAAGTGCCACCGCGTCAGAGCTTGACTTGCAAGTTAACTTAGATTAGGACAAAGATATCTAACTTTAAAAACACCAAATAATTATTAGGGTAGCTTCAATGCCGAAATACAATTATTTTCAATATTCCTTGGTGTGGTAGGCTATGTATAATACAATCAGGTAAAGTGACCATGTAAAAATGTTTGAAGTAGTCTAAAAGTAAAACATTAACAAAACCAAAAATTTAAGTGAAAGAAAATACTGAGTATTGCATCATAAGGAAATATTTTATAACTGTAATATCTTATTATAATTTTACTATATCAAAGGCTCAGATGATATATTTCAGTGTAATTTGTTAAACAATAAAATATTCTTATCGATGCACACTCCATTTACCCTTACCTTGACGGATTACACTATGGCCCTATCTCATTAACAATAGTATAGTGGAATAATGCAAGGTGGGCTTGCTACCTTACAGGATATACGAACGGTACATATAGATGGTTAATTAATAAAATACGTTTCAAATCAATGTTATACAGATTAAACGTAAAAATTAAGCTTTTCTGCTAAATTGTGTATTTAATGATACGTTTCTGGGGTACAGGACAAAACCATTATTTTGGGATCCAATCAGGAAAGAACCAAGGGTATCTTAATCGTGTAATTAATATTCCTCCCCTCTCAGCTAAGAGGAAGGAAGCAGAGTGATTAAATTGTTCAATTATAGTAAAATGTTTTAAAAATAACGTCAACATCTCAAGCAAAGTGATCAATCGTAATTTCAAGTTGTTTTTTTCCAAAAGAAGTATGAATTACCAATTCAAATACATGTTTACTCAATTATTATTGTGACCAGTTTCAATCGGCTAATTAGAAGATTTTGCCGATTCGCTAGTGAGAAACCACATTTCTATATCGGACGCACATCAGTAACTCTTGTTAGGAATATTAATATTAACATTATAGCAAAAAAAATTATACGTTTTATGAAATTAATTAATTCATTATACTCGTACAACTAAGACCCACCCCAGTAAATAAAGTCACACCTTTGGTTGATACGAAGGAGGTGTCCATATCATTAATAACTAAGTTGTCATCGTACACTCCCATCCATTAAATATGGTCCCACATGTTTCCATAAGAAACTACTGAGCCAGAATTTGTTTTTTCATGCTATGCAGTGTACCCCCTATTAACATATAAAGGATGGAGCGAATTGCACCTGGTTTAATTACGGGGTTCCATTGTAGTCAACAGGCCCACGTTTATTAGAACATAATAAATATGATTTTGTATTTAAATTTAAGCTCATGTCAATACACGGAAGGGGGGTGAAGGGGAGGTTCCCATAATAATATCTAAGCCGGTCGATGACACGGTACAATACAGTGTAAAACTTAAACTTTGTGTTTGAGCCTTGAAGTATATATTATATACCTCTATCGTTTACATGATTTTAGTTTTTTTATCTATAATAAGAAATGCATATTTGTCATTTTTAGTTAATATAGGGTACAGGATGAGAAGTTTTATTTAAAATAATAAGTGCACTGGAAATACGGGTAGGGGGGGTGGGGATCATCCCTATGATACACAATTTTGGATCGAAGAGTGGTTTCTCAACTCAGTCAAGAAAACTGCGAATCACAAGACATATGTACTAACTTAACCTAGTCCAGCAAGGAGCCTCTAATATTAAACATCCAATCCTAATACCAGAAACTGAAATATCTTAGTTACAAAATGACCACATATATATTATATATAAAAATAGATATAACCATCTAAGTAATATGAGTATCTCTCTATATATATTTACCTCATCTTACTACCCGTTCGGGGAACACTCATTTAAAATATGGCCCGGTAATAAATATGAGTATTCTATAATTTAGAGAGATACTCATATTATTTATATGGTTATATATTTATATGGTTATATATTTATATGGTTATATCTATTTTTATATACCTAATACCAGAAACTGAAATATCTTAGTTACAAAATGACCACATATATATTATATATAAAAATAGATATAACCATATAAATAATATGAGTATCTCTCTATATATATTTACCTCATCTTACTACCCGTTCAGGGAACACTCATTTAAAATATGACCCGGTAATAAATATGAGTATTCTATAATTTAGAGAGATACTCATATTATTTATATGGTTATATATTTATATGGTTATATCTATTTTTATATACCTAATACCAGAAACTGAAATATCTTAGTTACAAAATGACCACATATATATTATATATAAAAATAGATATAACCATATAAATAATATGAGTATCTCTCTATATATATTTACCTCATCTTACTACCCGTACGGGGAACACTCATTTAAAATATGGCCCGGGAATAAATATGAGTATTCTATAATTTAGAGACAATGTACCCACATTTGGGTGGATGGAAAGTGGGAACCTATGTAGAATAAAAACACCCTTAAAAATCCATTTAGGATTTAAACCTTGACCTCTTCGTCACTGTCACACTAGACTAGATGTAATTTAGTCCACGCACGCAGCAATGTAAAGTAGCCAATGTGAGAGTAGACACAACTCGGGAATGAACCAAGCTATTTTAAACCTTTAATTGGTTCGTTAACTCCTTCATCCAGCCGACGTTATATCAAGTTTTAGGGTATAACATATCGCTTCAGTAGAAACATTAATTTATTTAGTGTGTATCACAAACTGACACGTGATGAATATCCACACCAGGCCCAGATTAAGGTATGTGCCAAGTGTGACATGAACAAGGGCCCCACAGGTCAGGGGCCCCCACCAACCTGGCAAATAAATCTATTTGACTGGTCATATCTATTTTGTGATAATATTATATTTCAATATTTTTATGTTTTTTTTCGTAAAATTTATCCCAAACCAATCTAGAAATTCCCTAATCGAAGGGCGCTGGTAGCCTGGTATTAATTACGTGGAGTTCAACAGTCCGTGCTTATAAATTTACGCAACCTTTGCTTTTGGCAAACCAGAAATACTACGTATCTGCAGACGTTACCGTTGACTTTTGACAGAAAAATAAATATTAATTTTCTGAGGTAAAATAATAAAATTATTAATATTGAAGTGTTAACTAAATGTGACGTGAGAAAAACGGAAAAAAAAAAGTTTCAAATAATAAACTATTTTTACTTTACTATTACTATTTTAGCTCCAGACTGTGGACTACGAAACTGCAGTTACACTGAAATAGTTTATGATTATATAATGTCCAGTATTATTATATTGTTAGCTATTAATTTACAGTAATATAATTCATTCAGAATATAATAGACTGTATAGTTTAATAGTTTCTATAGTATTAATAATTAATATGTTAATAACAAAACTCAGGTACTCGCCATAATTGTTAAACGTTTGCAAAAAAAGTTTGTCTCTAAAAAAATGATCCATGTATGATGTATGTATAAGTAAGATTCATAATAATCCATTGTGGAACTAACTTCTAAGGGCCCTAAGTTCTATTTGGCACAGGGCTGCCAAAATTGTTAATCCGAGCCTGATCCACACAATAAATCCTGATGGTTAAATCAAATTCAATCAAGTGTAAAATTACAATCTAGACACAGGAATTGTACCGGGTTTGTCATTTTTCATTCAATTGAATATTTATTTTAATTCTACACACACAGACATCTCATCAGTTCTTGAATATCTGCCATGAGTAGAGTTGTGCGAAGTCCACTTATTTTAATCAAAAGAGAATTCGAATCGAATAAATCAAATATTCTCAAAGCCGATTCAAGGTTCGAATAGTTTCTTGTTATTTGTTTTATGACTTAAAAAATAGTGTTGGGATTTATATAACTTTATGCCCTAAAATTACTTGGAAATATTTTATTGCAACATTTTTGGTAATATTTCGTTTTATTCCAATAAATCCAGTTACTATCACAACACAATTCAATTACTTTAGATGTTATACATATTTTTAACAGCTCAAAATGGCAATAAACGACCACAATTGTAAATTTTAGCTTTCAGTATATTTACTAGCGAAACCCGCCTCGGTAGCGTAGTTGGCTAACGCGCCAGTTTTGTGTTGAGCTCGACTGCCGATGACGGGGAGAGTGAGGTTCGAATCTCGGTCGAGTGAACTGGGGGTGGCTTTTAATAAATGGTTTCCCACCCTCCCTCCACGCAAATGTGGGTTCACTAACTCTAAATACAACCTTCCCAATTCCTAACCCATTAGCGTAATTAATATTTAAGCGTATACCCCGAATGGGTAGTAAGACGTGGTGATAGATTCAATTAAAATTTATTAGTGAAGCTTCTAAATTGTTGAAGCCGGAAATCTTTTAGAAGCAAGCTCAAAGGTGGTATTTGTTCAAAAGTCAAATCAATATTTCGAAACTTCGCCCAATCCTAGTCATAAGCGATTTTTTACCAGAATTTTTTTTTTTAATTAAGAAATAAGTTCTGGTAAAATTATGTGATGCCATGACAGAGATTCAAAAAATTGTTAAATTGTAAATTAAACTAAATGTATTGGAAAGAGGGAGCCGGACTTTCAAGAGTTGTAGAGAAAAATATAATGGGATTTGTTAGAATAAGAGAAGGTTAAAGTAAAACTGGTAACAATATATCTTTTTATTTATTTAAAAAATCAAGTTAACCCGTCTTCTCAAACGGTAATGCTGATATATTTTATTTATTGAAATTTATAGAAGCAAAAAAACAAAAACACATTTAAAGCGTGTATATAGTTGAGAAAATAAACATATTTGCAAATCATTGACACTCCTTTGAAAATGATTGTTTTAAGGTTTTCTTGAGTAACGATACTCATTATAGCATTAATTAATGAATATTTAGATATTTTTAACACATCATATAATTTGCTATTAATTAGTTATTATTATATCTCTAATTTTGAGAGGTTAAAACGCCAAACTCCCCTCGGATATGGCCCTACATAACGGAGCTCTGTACTTTGACTTTCAGAACACCCTGTACTATATAAGAACAAGACATGTTGTAGACAGAAAGATTTCAAGTGTGGGAATTTAGTTATAAATTATCTCTCTTGAAACAATCCCGACGTCACGTATAATGTTGGCACTTCTCCCTGGAAACGGTATCGTTTAGCGCACACCTTCTAGTACAAAGTTTTATAAATGCTTCTTACTATATAAAAAGCACACAAAAAGTTATCTTCTACGAGAACAGCTGTATTGATGGTACGCTGACACTTTACAGTAAAGTTCAAGATGTTTATCATACATTTACCATCTCTGTTTTGTGTGTGGCAATCTACTATTCTTCCACCGCGTCTTAATACCTATCCGGGATGTATGGATTTTAATTAACACTAATAGGATAAAGATAAGTAGGTACAATTTAGAGGAAATGTATCCGCAATTATAAGGAGGGAGCGTGAGAAACCATATGGAAAACTATGACCCAGGAACTTGTTCCCGACCCTCCCATTAATGGAAAAACAGATAGTTTGACATTTAGTCCACGTACTCACCGGGGCGGGTCTTATTCTGACAATCGTGTGGCTTCACTTTCTTGAACATGAATATGAATGTGTGCAGAGCTTCATACCACCCTTTTGGGCTATCCGAATGTATTTATTCTAATAAGGTGAGGATGAATAAGGTAAAATTTAAAAGAAATGTACCCACGTGTGAGTGAAAGGAGAGTGGGGAAAAAATTAGAAAAAAATCACCCTCTATATAAACGGGTTTAAGTGCTCGCCTCAAGAGCCAATGTTCGTGGGTTCAAACCCAGTCGGGGTCGATGGGTTTTTCTTGAGCGATAAAAATCTGTAGTACAACTTCCTTCAAAGGGGAAATAAAGCCGTTGGTCCCATTTTGATGTGACATGTAAAAGAACCCTGGAAGGTATGTAAAAATACCATTCTCGTACAAATAGGTCAGCCCTTTCACTCTCGCTCATAGAAATTCTCGTGTGCTGATATAATCATTTGGTTCAGAGAGTGCACGTTTAATACCTCGAGTTTATCTTTAGTATAATTAGTCGGGGTTACAGCCCCAGAATCTCAGTCACTGGTAAATCAAATTAGACTGGTTTGACGTTTAGCCCGCGAGCTCATCAATGAAGTTACAAAAAAAAACCTCAAACAACAAGTAAAATATCAATCCCAGCTTGTTTATCTCAAGCCCAACCTGAGGTCAGAACTAGTAATTAATATTCTGTTTTTTATGGCCGGTGAGCAAGAGGACGGACTAATATACGTATTTGTAAATACAACAAAACAGTGTAATGACTTAGTCATAAAAATGTAATGATTATTGCTTGATGGGCTGGACTCACTCCAATTTCTTGGAAACCAAGTACAAGTTCTCTCTCGGACATATATATATTTTTTTGGGTTCAACGCACCCCGCAGGTAGCTTGACCGAGTCTTGATCTTTGGGTTGGGATACTCGCCGTGCTTCTCACATACGGGGTATCAGCACACAAATTAGCATGCACGCTTATTTTAGATGGTTGGTTCTGAAATTTGATTGCTTCTCCTGTGCCGAACATCTCAGGCAGAGCGAATAAAGTAGAGAAAAGTTGAACTTTTAACGGAACAAAGCGCGCCGATATAGCAGAAATCTTGTGATTGGCTTAGAGCTCGTCCCGTGGCCACGTTTCTGCTCTGCGCTAATTATTCGGTGAACGTGTGAATCCACAGTAACTTAACCTGAGACAGCCACACTCGTGATCCACATAGATGGTCAGGAGGTCTAAGATGTCAGGCCAGGTTGGCTCACTGGGTGGCAAGGAGGGGAGGATAAGATTTGAATCTCAGCCGAGTGCACTAGGGGTGAGGGGGTGGGGGGAAGGTTTCACTGAATATTTAATCTCTCCACGCTAGTGTTAGTGCACTTTATCTGGATTAGCCTAATACCTAATGCACATACTATGTGTTTAATACACATTTTACGTACCTACGGGTCAGTATTCAGGTGAAGTATCTGATAGCCAATCCTGACACTATTCATCTTGTAGTAGTCTCAGACCAGTCAGTTTAAGTATCTGATAGCCAATCCTGACACTATTCATCTTGTAATCTCAGATCTGCCAGTTGAAATATATGATAGCCAATCCTTACCCTATTCATCTTGTAGCCTCAGACCAGTCAGTTGAAGTATCTGATAGCCAATCCTAACACTATTCATCTTGTAGTCTCAGAACAGTCAGTTGAAGTATATGATAGCCAATCCTGACACTATTCATATTGTATTTTCAGGTCTTTCAGTTGAAATATAAGATAGCCAATCCTGACCCTATTCATCTTGTAATCTCAGATCTGCCAGTTGAAATATATGATAGCCAATCCTTACCCTATTCATCTTGTAGTCTCAGAACAGTCAGTTGAAGTATATGATAGCCAATCCTGACACTATTTATCTTATAATCTCAGATTTGCCAGTTGAAATATAAGATAGCCAATCCTGACACTATTCATCTTGTAATTTCAGGTCTGCCAGTTGAAATATAAGATAGCCAATCCTGACACTATTCATCTTGTAATTTCAGGTCTGCCAGTTGAAATATATGATAGCCAATCCTGACACTATTAATCTTGTAGTCTCAGACCAGTCAGTTGAAGTATCTGATAGCCAATCCTGACATTATTCATCTTGTAATTTCAGGTCTTTCAGTTGAAATATATGATAGCCAATCTTGACCTCATTCATCTTGTAGTCTCAGGTATGCCAGTTTAAGTAGATGATAGCCAATCCTTGCACTCCCTGCCCCTAACAATAACTTGGAAGTGAAGTCTAGTTGAACATCTGAAAATGGTGATGATATCTCCATTGTGGTCTGCGTTAGAAGTGACTTCATTGTGCGCAGGACAGGAAACGAAACATCCAACAAGGTCGGCTCAGTTATCGTTAGGCAGCGCCGGAAGTCTCACCAGTGAGTTAGGGGTTTCCGCCTCACCCTGTCTTCAGTTGAAAAGCAGATCAGAGGCGGAAGCTCATGCCACGGAACGTAGTTGAGAGTACATCTGTCTCGCGGCCGATTAACCAGGAAATTAATTAACCGACTACGCTCGAAGAAGAAATCATATTAGAGTGCGGTTCTATGCATTCTTCACTTATCACAATCTGGCTTTTGCCGAGTGAGGAATTCAGAAAAACGCCCTTGGATACAATTGTATTTATCATAATCGTGGATCTAATATCCAGGTTAATCAGTCGTAACCGACCGTTTCAGTGTGAAAGCTCAATTTCTAGTAATCTATTATTTTAATTAAAAAATGGCCTATCTTAGTTTATTGAACTTAAATTGACTCCACGTATTGTTGTTCAGCCCAGGATAATACTATAGAAAGCAAACTAAGTACCTCAATTATAAAATAAACCTATGTAAAACAAATTGTGCATAACTTACTATTAATAGTTATATCAAAACTATACTAATATGTCCGTCTTATTTAAGGTGGTTGCCTAAGAGAACGCTGAGATGCATTACAGATATTCAGAAATTCTACCTTATTTAAGAAGTAGTTGTTTATTTAAAAAATATGGCTCACGCCAAAATAGAGAATATAGGCCTATGAATATCCTCAAAAATAAAAAATAAACTTAAATTTTAATAAACAAAAATAACAATAAAAACGCGGTATAGCTAAATTTCAACAAAGTTTCACGCAATATCCTGTAGCTCTGAGATCAAAGACCAAGAGACCAAGTGGTAAGAAACATATATCCAGCCTTCCTCAAACGAATGAAGCCACTTTTTAACAGGATCACACCATAACATTCTAATACCATTGAGAATTGCTTTACTTGTTTTACAACCTTTAGAACTGCCATTCACCATTTCATTTAAGAACTACTGCAGTTTAAGTAAGCAACAGAGGATTCAATACATCAGGGACAGTGGCATTTTGGGGATCCCCTGTTTAACAAAACCGTAAATCAATTTATGTTCTTTATAAATTTTACTAACAAAATTAAATATTAAATACTGTACATAAAAAAGCGCTCAAAGTGCCCTTTCATTTTAATAATATATTTTTTTTTACATTTAAAACGCATTTAAATAGCTGCTAGATTCAAAAAATCATTAATAATAATAATAATAATAATAATAATAATAATAATAGTAATACTGGAGATACACTTTGGTGGCCAAATAGTCTAAGACTCCCTCTCATAATAGACAAAGCTAATAATAATTCGGGCACACTTTCACTAATTTCAACCTTTTTCGTCCCTAACACATTAGTATAATTAGTACACATGTGTATAAACCAAACGGGTAGTAAGACGTGGTACTACTACTACTACTACTACTACTACTACTACTAATAATAATAATAATAATAATAATAATAATCAGTATAATTTAAGCACATGTGGGACTACAGCAAGATGGGGGCTGCTGTGATTGAGGGAAGGTTGGATGATTGCGGGCACCTGTATATAAAGGAGGCTGTGGAAAATTTCCCCCATTCTTCTCCTTATCCCCTCCTCCACCTTTACCATCCCACCCTCTTCCTTCAAACAACTAAGTAACATCATTGCAACAATACACATACAAATATTATCTCCTTAAGTAAGTGACGGCGATCTAAATGACTGTGAAACTCTGTAGCTAACTGATCGTCATTGAGCTGGCCAACTGCCACGAACCTTGGCAGGGCCTCAGCAATCCAAACAGTTAGTCCTTTGGATTCTTCTGGACCAGTGGACGCCGGAAATGTCGACCTTACTACTGGGGACGACATGCTCTCAACCACGATTTTCCTTTACAAACAATGCTTGAGTATTCTGTGAGAGCATACAGTACATCACACTTGAAAGAGACCAAATATTGGTGAGCTTGCATAACCTTATAGTCTGGTTTGCTGGTGACGAGGAGGTCAGGGTTCTAATCTCGGCTGGGTTCACATAAGGTGGTTTTTATTGATTTCCTGTTCACTCATCACAGGTAAGGGTTCGAATCTCGAATGGGTTCACAAATGGTGGTTTTAAACGATTTCCCACTCTCCGTTCACTCAAATGCGAGAAAAGTTGATCTAAAATCTACCTTCCTCGTCCATACTCCATGTTGTGTTAAATTAGCTTAGCCTGATTGATTAGTAAAAAAAAGGTAAAAAAATAAAATGTTTACCAGCACCAGTGGGCACCTGGACAAAGGCACCAGTATCGTCTTGTTTGGTTTGCCAGTGATGGGGAGAGTCGGTGTTATAATAAAAACTGGGTGTACCGAGGTGCTATTTCCTAAATAGTTTCTCATTCTACCTATATGTAAATGTGGGTACATTTTCTTTTAATTCTACTCCAATGACTTGAATAAAATGCGAATAGTGTGGGCGGATAGTAAGATGCGAAGAGTACAAATGTATTGATATCTGTCTCTTTGAAACCGATTCTAATGTTCAATACTAGTGAGTGATAATTTGATTATACATATTTTTAAAATCTTGATAATTTTTAACCATGATAAGTTTTGCAGTGTTCACAATCTCTAAGGTGGATAGACTGCGAGATTACATTTTGCTGCGTCACTGACCGACTGCTGCCGTCCTCATGACATTGCTCGACAAGATAGCTTTCACCATCAAAGTCTGAGGAAATATCATTTCAGTGTGGATACCATCTAGACTAGGATTCAAGTAGAAAGAATATAAACAATATTTTTGAGCTCAACATTGATACTATTTTATTATGTTAGTAATTCGCAGAAGTGCCCGGCGTTTCCCGGACAACACACAGATATAAAAATAAATCTTCATTTTCTTTCTTTAAGCCCAGCTTTTAGTAAAAATTCAAAGTGTTTAACCTATGAGCGGGTAGTAAAACGCGTTGCAAAAAATAAAAAATACTCTGGTTTTGAAATGCACATGTTCATGCACAAAGGCTACTAATTTTGAAATTTCAGCCCTCTGCACGGGGAAGATATTGTCTAGTGCTGATGACAGACAGACACGCAAACTCTTCATTTTATGAATATAAGAGTAGATGTTATTTTATAGGTATTGATTCTATTCTCAAAAAAAGGAACAGCTCCAGATCATTTGCCTTGACGTATGAATATATGGAAGTAGTTTTAGTAAATTTTGTAGCTAAAATGAAATGGCATTTCTATCTGAATCTGTCTTACCAATGGTAGAAAGGTCAGAGTTTGAATATAATCCGGATGACTGCATGTAGTTTTGTTTTGTTTTAAATAAAAATAGCTTCCCCCCTCACCAAGAAAATGAGGGTATATTGCCTATAAATTCTATCTTCCTCATCTCTACTCCATCAGCGTATTTAAATGTGTATAGCCAAGACGGGTAAGACGTGGCCGAGAAAAAGATTGAAACGTTTATCTGGAAATGTTTAAGAAAATGGCCGAAAGGAAACATCTTAGAAATTTCACAATTAATTTTCAAGAGAAGTTTTCAAATGCTATTATAATAAGTTTTGTTTTCCTCAGCACTTGCTGACAATACGGCTTAGTGGCAAATTAGTTTAATATGTTAAATATAGACTTTAAAAAAATATATAAACTTATATATCTAAAGTATTTATTTGACGAAACAAACTAAGATTACGATAAAAAATAAGATACAGAATCAAAACTAGTCTGACTCGTAATCTGTAGCCACGTCATGGAAGGCATCAGGCTTGGAAGAGAAAGAGTTTCCAGTGAAGGAGGAGGTTGAGGGAGACGTAATGAAGGAGAATTTTTTCGTAAGTGATTTTACACTATCTCCTCCCGCAAATGTATGGTACACTACCTCTATAATTCCTACTCGACCAGTGTATATATGCATACAACCCGAATGGGCAGTAAGATGTGGTATACTTAAATAAAACAAATGGATGTGTTTTTTGAACATCCGTGGTAGTCATCTCGTTAATTAACTCTGGATTGCTGATATTATACTCTATTCATAACTGGATAGTCAAAATTTTACTAAATATTCTATTCTGCCCCCTTGAACCTATCCCCCCTTAGAAACAAAATGACAATCCCAAACCTAAAGGGTATCTGGGATGGATCTCCAAAACTTGCAGATAGCCCCTTTGTCCACTAGTATTGTATGGGGAATAACTACGCTGGTCGAGACTGAGGCTCTTCGAGCATCCGCCACAAATTAGACGTAGTCCTAGGTCAGAGCAACCCAAATACTTTCTATTATGTAGCTCGGCGCCAAACAAGTTTCATCAGCGCAGGCCACCTTTTAGGTTTTATTAGGCTCTCTCTGATTGTTTTATATCCGTGAGCTCTAGTGGCAGAACTGGCCAACTACGACACAGACATCTAGGAGGACAGGATTACGGGGGAATGTGACCAGAACTGTCAAACTACGAAACAAACATTTAGGAGGACAGGATTACGGGGGGAATGTGACCATAACTGGCAAACTATGAAACAGACATTTAGGAGGACAGGATTACGGGGGTAATGTGACCAGAACTGTCAAACTATGAAACAGACATTTAGGAGGACAGGATTACGGGGGGAATGTGACCATAACTGGCAAACTATGAAACAGACATCTAGGAGGACAGGATTACAGGGGTAATGTGACCAGAGCTGTCAAACTATGAAACAGACATTTAGGAGGACAGGATTACGGGGGTAATGTGACCAGAGCTGTCAAACTATGAAACATACATTTAGGAGAACAGGATTACGGGGGGAATGTGACCAGAACTGTCAAACTACGAAACAGACATTTAGGAGGACAGGATTACGGGGGTAATGTGACCAGAACTATCAAACTACGAAACAGACATTTAGGAGGACAGGATTA
>CABFVZ010003769.1:9820-52613 GCA_902151445.1 Timema monikensis | reverse complement strand
GGGGGGGGGGGGGAATGTGACCATTACTGGCAAACTGCTAGGAACTTGCGATAGCTAAGAGGGCAGGAAGAAGAGGTGGAATATGGCCAGAAGTAGCTAATTGTGACAGACTTAAGGCTTCCAAGAGACAAGGATGAGGGAGAAATACTGAAAGAAATGGCTAACTCTGACATTATCATCTAAGGAAATAGGATGAAGAGGAGGAATATTGCCAGAACTGGTTAGTTGTGTGAAAACCAACGTGGTTAACCAGATGAGGAAAATCCTTCCAAGTTCACCCAACAAAGATTAAACCCCGACTTTCCCATCATTCCGCAATCCTCTCTATTGCGAACCAGATAATCTTATACCACGTGATCCTCAGTAAAAATCATGCTATATAATTTAATGTAATAGGATGAGACGGGTAAAACGTTCCAGGGATTTTATGCTACCCATAAAAAGGGGAAGAGATGATGAGAATGGATTTCAAGGTAAAACACCAACATGCCTATAGAAAAATAGAAAGGGTGTAAATAAATCCCATCGAAAAATTATCAATTTGAAAACACTGGTCGGGAATCAAAGCCCAGCCTGTCAAGGGAAATTCAATGTCCTATCGCACATCAAGCACGAAAAATGTTTTCGGAATAAAGGAAAACGTTTAGGGGGCCGGATAATTGAGGTATGTTGTAGTTGTCTAGAAATCTCATGTTATTTAAGAAATGGTTTGTTATTTCAAATTACAGTTCACGTTAAAATTGAGATGTGGGCCTAAATTTGTTTTACTCATGGCACACTACTTCGTTGTGAATTTTCACGTCACATCGAACATACAAGTTGGCAGCACTACGGGGTATTTGGACTTGCGCATGCACAGCTTCGTTTCCTTTAGTTGAACACGAAATGCCTGTGTTTGTCTTTTATTCGACCACGAAACTAACTTTCTAAGAAATTACCAGCTCAACTGTATCAATAATTACTCAACTTTTTTTTATCTTAAAGCCTTCCAAAATTTTCTATTTATTTCTCCTACACGTTTATATTTAATGAAACTATTCCAGTTTTTGTTTATCAACAACAACAACAACAACAACAACAACATAACACCAAATATTTCACGGCACAGCTGGTGAATTTTGCTGTCCATTGCTGTACCACTACTTTAGAGATTTGAAAACCTAACATATTGAGTTTTATAAAATTAAAAAATCGTCAAAATATAGAGTTAGATTATTTACGAGGATGCTTCACTCAAAATATCCCAATTTTGAGATCAACGTAAATAATAAGAAACATGTAGATCCACCCTTCTTCAAAAAATAAAATAAACTGTAAACATGACCACAAAAGAAAATTCTAATTTAATTGAGGCTTTTTTTTTTTTTTTAGGAATTTTTATAACAAAAGTATACGTCTGCTACATTGTTTATAAATTCACATTTAGATAAAAAANTTAGTAGTGCTAAGTCCCGCCCCCCCCTTTTTTTTTTCAAAAAATAATAAAAAGTTAAAAACATTTGAATCCTCCTTCTGGATCGTTTTCATGTCCACCTCCCTCTTTCCTAAAACAACACCATATCAAGAGAACACGTGGCAATTAATAAATAGCCGTGTAATTAATAGTGACGGCAAGAGTTTTAAATCACCACCATTTGAAAACGATAGGTTTTCTTTCATCTAATGAACAACACTGACAAACCTTGGGGCGACTATGGGGGTAGGGGGGGAGGCCCAGATGAGCAACTTTGACATGGAAATGTGTTGCTGGTGGTGCCACAGCTCGGCGCTGCCCCCGGAGGTAGGCCGATAGCAGACTCCTTGCAACCAGTTGAACTGTGTTTAAAGATATAAATATATTTTTATTTTATTTTTTATGGAATACTCTCCAAGTTTTTAAAATTAATCTAGTACTTCTCATATGTAGTCCAAACTTTAAAGTAGACAGTTGAGTTGAATTTCTCTAGAGGACCGTTAACATAATAAAATGAGCTACGATAAAGCAATAACAGCAATTTCAGTTCTCTCCTCAAACTCACGTATCGAATAGAGCGTTTAGTGGTTGAATGTGTCACTAACGTTGGATCTGCTATAAACTAAATATGTCAATACCATAATATTGTAATCAAAATATTTATGAATACATCCCTTTTCCTGGGATTGATGATATTACTTTACAACTTGATAAATTGTCATCCTTCTGTGTTTCCTGTGTTTTACCTGGTTAATTTATATTGTATTAAGTTATCATAGTGAATCATCATAGTTTACCCTCTGGTATAGTTAGAGAAGAAAATAACGATTTTCTTTGCGTGTTTTTATGGATGGGAAAGGAAAGCCGTGTGGGTAGAATAAGAGAAGATGCAAGAAGATGTGGTTTATTATTGTTTCAGCCATTACAACGGCGCACAATGGATTGTTGTAGCCTTTCGAGGACCCCTAGGGTTTTTGGATAGTATCAGGTTTTCTGCCATATCCCTTAGGGCCTTGTACAGTAGAAACCTTTCATGCCTTAGAGCAAGGGTTGGCAATATTTCTAGGCTCTAATAGACTCATAAACTTACCAAAGGTCCAGTGATCATCCCTCGTTTCTCCTCTATAGGCCTACTTTAGATTACTTTTTTTTCTTTTATAAAATCTTATGTTAATTTAATTTATTTGGGATATTTAAAGTGCACTTTATGAACCGACTGGTTATATCAGCACACAACTTATAAACTAACTTAAATCTAGAACAGACACAAGACCCAGAGGCCAGCGCCCCAGCCGTTAATTCTTCTCTGTGAAAGAGGAAACCCACATTTTACCAATAATACATTTTTCGGCCATGCCAGAAATCAAACCTGGGAAACCTACCTTAGGGCTTAGTAGACAACACGTTAGTGGGCTGGACCTTTTATGTTTAACTATTTGAATTTCTTCCAACACTTTTCCTACATGATCGAATTAAAATTGCCATGAGATTGACCGGTCAATCACGATCGACCCTACCCTTTAGGATAAAACCATAAGGGGGTGAACTAAGAGACCGCAGGATCTAGGTAACTGGACACCCCCATCTGATCCTCCACGCAGTGTTGAGGTGATTGTGCATGAATTGCGCGTCTGCCCGGAAAAACAAGTCCCTCCCATCCCTACATATCTACCAGCGGGGAAACTATTAGGATGTACGGATCATAATAAAATTATGAAGCAAATAAAACACAAAAACGTCCATATATAGAGATTGGACAATAAACATTTAAGATTATTGAATCTCAGGGCAAGAGGATATATTTGTTAAGGGCTTATTTTACATTTTCATTTATTTAAGGTATCTAATGTGCACTTTTTGAACCAATTTTATCAACGCGTGACTAATTAGCTAACTTAAATCTAGTACAGACAGAACATCTAGACCCCGGTTAATTCATCACTGTGAAATGGTACACCTACATTTCACCAATGATATATTTTCCGACCATGCCAGGAATCAAACCCTGAGACCCTTAGCTCAGTAAACAGATACGCTAAACACTGAGTTAAGCTGTTGGACCTTACCTTACAATATTGCAGTATTAACATACCTGGTCTATAGTGGACCCGACGTCAGGGACACATTTAACCACCAGTCAACGTTCTTAGGAGAAATCACATAAGGTGAAACTTTACAACTTGGTATATCCCTATGGCAATCGCTCCATTTAAATTGCTGAGAAAATTCCCGGAAAAATTGAAGGATATATATGTATTATTTTTAAAATTTTCCATCCCACATTTGTGTACACAGATCGCGTGGTGGCTAAGACCATGAGTGGGATCGCGTCCTACCTCTAGGTTCCATTTTAATGGCCCGCAACACTAAACTGTGGCGCCACTAACTATACACCTTTATGTCTATGTCGGTCGTCTTGAACCCACCTATTGACTCTCAGAGTTGGTCAGTGTTATTTATAAATATCCGGTTTAATGCATTGGTAGTCGTCGTTCAATCAACATCCATTTTTATAAAGAAAGGGAGTGGGGAGAAATAAAATTTATGTTTGAACGGCATTAGTGTAAAAATACAAACTAACTAGCTCTAATTATATATATATAAAAAAAAATCATGCTTCGCTAAGAGAATTCTAAATGTAATTGTTGTGAATGCTATATTTGTCAGTGAGATTATCAAGAAGCGTTTTCGTGCATTTGTAATGGTGGCGGAATTCATTTATTTCGGCTCGTGTCACCAATCTCTAGTTTAAGAAAGGACAACGATTGATTGAAACTTTTTAGACGCATTTTTGTAAACTGGGTGAGCTGTGGTTTTATTGGTGACCGCTCAGCGGTTGAGCTGGCATCCCATCTTATCTTTTTATACCTAAATGAGTTTTGTTACGTGAGCTCTGTATTATTACCAATTCAGGATATCATTATTTTAACACCAGTAGGATATGGAATAGGAAGGTAAAATATAGAATAATTGCACCAACATTTGCGTAGAATAATAACGGGACAAGATTTTTAGAAGAAATTAAAATGAGCATGTCCAGGTGGACTTCAAACCCCGACCTTCTCGTTATATTAAGACCAGGCAATACAAGACTGATGCTTTTGTTCACACACTCGTATGCACGTGTCTTTGAACCAGTGTACAAATACTGGTTCTGGACCCATGATTATCGGCCACTCAAGAAGAAGCAAATAAAAGATGTTCTATAATAAAACAAAAGTATCTCTCACCCACAGACCTAAAGATAATGTACAGTGGTGCCTCTAACCCCTTACCTTACTATGACCAGTCAGGTGACCTGGTGGTCTAGGGGTAAGGTGTCAGACTTCTATGCTGGGGGCCGGAGTTCAATCCTCGGTCCCGGCACAGATTTATCTGATTGCCAAACCCTTCCTTCACCTCTAACAAGACGTGTATTAATCACAACTTGCTAATGTGGGGAATGCCAGGCCTCCACCGTGGCTCGAATTCCACGTTAAATTGTAGGTCCTCAATTCCATCTCCCAATCACCACACCATTACACATTAGCGTATAACCCTAACGGGTAGTAAGACGTGGTGCTAATAATACTAATAATACAATAATATTAATACTAATAATACTAAAACCAGTCCCAAACCTACCAAAAATATCTACCAGTGATTTTAATCCACCCAAGTTTTGTGAAAGAAGACAACTAGCACAGCGAATTTTTTTAAAACCAAAATAGTTAAATACAAACAGAGTGAGAGAGATGATTTGAACGATTCTTAGAAAATGAGAGGGGGAAGGGGACTAAAGAGGGGATATGGGGAGGGGGAGTGGAGGGAGGGGAAGGAATGAAGTCCAGCGATAATTAAATCAGCGGTTTGTGTGGTCGCGTGCAAGAAGCCGAGTTGCGGTCACAGATCTTTTTATACTTTCACAGCGACGGATGGACAAAACCGTTTATATGTCAACGAGAAGACCTTTTTAAAATAATTATGATTATTATTGCTTATTAACATGCGCTTAACACAAATTAGACAGAGTTAACTCAGGACCAGCATCCTTGACTCTGACAAGACAGGCCAGGGCTCAAACCCCGGTGACGGATATAGTGCTCGCTCGAGGATGGGTGGTCTTGATAAATTAGGGCACCACAGATGACGAGAAGGGGCTTTACCATTCAGCTGCATCTCAGATAAATACTATTTGACGTGATTATTGTACAGTAGCTTCTGTACATGACGACTTAATTCGGCCAAGAGATGGAACAATCTATTCTTACAGGTATCGTGCGGCATGTATGATATATATTAATTGAGACTGTGTTCTGCTATTTAAATAACCAGCTGTCAAATACGAATCAAAATTGATTTAAATTAGTAGAAAAACGATAACTGGGTATAGTATCAAACCCGGGACCTTTGTCTGAGCACGCCAATGCACTGCCACTGAACTATCCAGGATTCATCCCGTGCTCAACTAATTCCAAACACGAATAAATTGAAAAATATACACCTGTACACGGTAATCGAACTAAGGGCCCTTAGCTTAGCACGTCAATCCTCTCCCACTGAGCTATCCAGTGATCGTCTCGTGCTCAGGGTCATTCTTTAATCGTATTTGAAGTTAGAGTCTGTCATTGGCACACTAAGCCAAAGGTCCCATGTTTGGTTCCCCTGTCCAGGTGTCATTTTTAAATTAATTCGAACACGTTACAAATAAGGTGGATCTCCGTAGCTATAATCATTCATCCCCCAAGCTTCACCTTTTATATATAATATTTAATTGTATAACGTTGGTTTCTTCCACAATTCCGACTAATTTAAATTAATAGTACTGTGGTCCATTCTATAAGGACAGTGCCGTAATAAGAATGATTTGAACCTGTCATGATATTAATTAATCAATATATTCCACGAGGACACATACTATTACTTACTAACTACTTACTATAGCTGTTAATAATTTCAGAAATAAACGTAGGCCTTTACATCGATACAAAACAATTAAAATAATTTTAAAAGTGCTAGATACTAAACGTCCAAGCATATTACATTTGTGAGACACAATAACCCAAGTATACAGTAGATGTGAGACACAATAATCCCAAGTATACAGCAGGGTCTAGATGTTAATCCTCCAAGTATATCACAGATGTGAGACACAATAACCCCAAGTATACAGCAGGGTCTAGATGTTAATCATCCAAGTATATTCCAGTTGTGAGACCCAATAACCCAAGTATACAGCAGGGTCTAGATGTTAATCCTTCAAGCATATTCCAGTTGTGAGACCCAATAACCCCAAGTATACAGCAGGGTCTAGATGTTAATCCTCCAAGTATATTACAGTTGTGAGACCCAATAACCCCAAGTATACAGCAGGGTCTAGATGTTAATCCTCCAAGTATATTACAGTTGTGAGACCCAATAACCCCAAGTATACAGCAGGGTCTAGATGTTAATCCTCCAAGTATATCACAATTGTGAGACCCAATAACCCCAAGTATACAGCAGGGTCTAGATGTTAATCCTCCAAGTATATCACAGTTGTGAGACCCAATAACCCCAAGTATACAGCAGGGTCTAGATGTTAATCCTCCAAGTATATCACAGGTGCAAGACGCAGGACCTCAAGTATATTGCCGGTGCTAGATGCCTTCAAGAACGCCGCAGGTGCGATACGCCAGGGAGCGAATCACAGTGTTATTCTCATCAATCAGTCCAGCCAATGATGACTCAAAGAGTCATCGAACTCTGAGGTATATCGCGGCATACAAATATGTTAGAACTATGGCTGGCTGGCTAGGAAGTGGTTGCAGGGCCGGCTTCCTTCACACTATACCCTCTCTCTCACACGTCCTCCTGATAGCGGTACATTGCGTCGTCTGGCTCTCACATAAACATCTACAGGACAGCTGCGATGCTTTCTTTTCCATCACGGTTCGATCTTGAGCCTTACTTCATTTGTTTTACAGCCGCTTGAAGTGGGGGCTATTTGTGAGCTTCAAATCAACCGTGCCATCTTGTTTTCCCACCTCAAGAAGACTACATTCTTACCGTGCCGTGATTGCAACAAAACTCTATCAAGAATTTACTCATCTTATTATAAAGTTTGTGTGAGGTTTATTACACAGTGTGTAAGTTATGTTCTGATATACATTTTCAAAATGTGTATAGACCTATATAGATTCACGCTTATTAACTTATAGTTTATAGATAGATGATTATATCACAACCCAATAATTAAATCTAGGACAACACCTTCTTATTCTGACACCCTTGCTATAGCCACACACAGATATTAATAACAAACCAATCACAATCTATAACAGAGATAGGGTACCTACACATTTATTCAGGCTCTTTTATTATTCATCCACGGAGAATGGCTGGATTTAACCAGGGTCTCCTGGACTTGTAGTCAAGCTCTCTGATCGTTCATCCATAGGCAGGTGCAGAATGAAACCAGATTCTTATAGATCTGGAGTTGACCTTATTGCTCACTTAAGTATAGTACAATTAATGACTTCAACAGCGATATAAACTCCAAATTGAAAACTTAAATATGCTGTCATCATCAATTATTATTATTTCGCTCACGTAATAGCCTACATAATAAGTTATAATATTTTTACCATTTATTACTTTAAAAGCAGACAGTAACATAATTATTCTCTTAACGATGTTGATGTTGAGTTAAATAACTATATTTGTGTATGCTCTTATTTAATATGAATCGTGTTTTATGGGTAATTAGTTGCATTTAATTGATTCATTGGAGTTTGAGATATCTTTAAATAAACAGTTTAAATAGTCATTATTCTTATATAATGAATGAGAATCGTTAGTTTCAATAGGAATGATATATTGTAATCTGCTTTATCTTAGAAGAACCATAAGAATAACTATTTTTTTATTTATATACAAGAAAAGAAAGAGACAATAAAAGTGTTTGGTAAATTACCTTGAAGACAAGACGTTTGGGTAACTCATGTTTTCAAAAAACTACAGCCTCTCCCCTTAATGTTTTATTGACAGGATTTGACACCCATTGAGATATTTTCCTCCGGTATCTTTGTCAAGGACAATGTGCACGACCATAATATGCCATAAACTATGGTTGTATTCAAATGCAACAACCTGAGACCACAACCCAACCGTAGCATTATCTACAGCATCGTCATAACTCAACATATGCAGTGATGTATCCAAAATGTCGGGGGTCAAACTTAGCACTTTTTGTAATAAATTTAAACTCCTGACATAAATGCTATTCTTTCCAGATGTTTTCCATCCATAAGTTTTGAAGAAGTAGTAAGAGTAGTAGTTTCAACTATTCTCACAGTCGTCTTGAGGAGGGGAAGGAAACCCAAGTTTGGGTTCATAATTTTTTCAACTTTTATGAAAAAAATAATTTGTTGGCCAAATCATATAAAACATTAATTCAGTATATTCATTTAGTTTAATTGTATACACATATTAAGCTTAATATTTTTTTTAAATTTTCACGATTGGTTTCGGTTTTTGCATCGAATCCCGGTCGGGTGTACTGGGAAATGTTTTTCTAAAATAGTTTTCCACTCTCCCTCCGCAAAAATTCTAGTGCACTTACTCTCTATGCAATCTTCCTCATCCCTAGCTGATTAGCGTAATTAGTGCATATGCGTATAATCTGAGCAGGTGGTAAGACGTGGTGCTAAAAATATTATATATATATATATATATATATTTGTGATGTGTATTGCGTAATTTGAGTGGGACTTTTTGTCTTCATTTAAAATATTTAACTGATGAGATTAAAATATTCATAAGATTAAACTAAATGCATCTACTAAGGCAGAATATTTCTCTAATATAAATTGCAACAATACTGACCTTAACTCGCGTTCCTTCACATACCACCTTAAAGACACCGTTCAATGGATTATTGTGGAGCATCACAAACGTCCATAAATCTGTTTTTAGGGCTTTTATTATTTTGAAATATTATAGTTCACACAAATATTAAGGTTAAAGGTGTCAACATGTCTCAGTTTCGTCCAAAAACTTATGTTTTAAGTTTTATAATTTTCAAAAATGTATAAAAATAAAGTAAGGATATATCATTTTCAACGAAGTTTTACGTGAAATGTATTTTACAAACAATAGAATAAATGAGCCTCTTTGCCAGCTGAGTGGTCTAAGCCAGGCTGGGATGTGCATTGTGCAAACTTACTTACAAAGGGGCTAAAGAAAAAAAACTTGCCTAAGACTTATTAACGAATTTTTCTCCAAAACATGAATTAGTATAAATACAGTCAGAGTATAAAACAGTCATAAATACCTTAGTGGCTTAGTATGTTTATTTAGAAGATTAATACGATGGAGTGTGAAATGAATGAAAATGTGAATGAGCTTCCAGCATTTTTTTTCATAATCCGGGTTAAAATTGTAAGGAGGTGATTCTGAAGAGAAAATACAGATGTTCATCAGTAAGAAAATTTCTTAGATCACTTTTATCAAGTTTCATGCTGGAAAACACTCGTTCAACGTCTCTTTTCTGTTCGTCATTTGGGGGTCGGGGTGGCACATAACCGAACACATTTAAATTATCTATCCCGTGGTCCGGATTGATCACACTGACGGGCCGTAGTTTTACCATCCCTGGTCTAAGGCGTCACTCTAGCGAAGTAATGGACTGCTGGTGACTGAGGTTGGGGTGCATTGAGGGTTATTTCACACATTCTCTGCATGAAAATGTGGTCACACTACCTCTAAATTCAAGCTTCCTCATCACTAGCACATTAGTGTTATTATGTGCATGTATCCCAAACGGGTAGTAAGACGTGGTGGTAAGAGGGAGGACGAGGGAAAGCAGCATAAATGGCCACGTTTTAGAAACAGTTAGATAGCCGACGATCTCCCACGTCCATCACAGACTCTGCATTAAACTATGAGCGATGAATTACCCTGAGTAAGGAACTAATACGGTGTATTCAATAAAGTGAAAAATGTTAATCTGAGCACAGGAATTGAACCCGAGACCGTTGTCTTTGTATGCCAATACTCTACCACTGAGTCATCCTGGGTCTTCCCCTATCCAGGTACAACTTTCATTAGTTGTTGGTGGATTAAGTCTATATGTGTAACGGTGGTAGAGCATTGGTAAGCAAAGCCAAAAGCTCCGGGTTTGATTCCCGTGTCCAGGTTGTCATTTTTCACTTAAAACAATTAGATTCCGATATCAGGACTGATCCTGTGGTTAAACATCACGTGTTAGTTTCTGATACACATGAATTAATAATACTGGATAGTTCAGTGGTAGAACATTGGTGCGCTAGACCGTGTTTGAATGATTGAAGGATGTTTTGACCGTCTCGAAGCTTTAGAAAATCAATTTTTATTATAATCATTGCAGTGTGAGGCAGAACCTTTAATAATTAGAGCGGCAACTTTTGATGTTTGGTGTTTACTCTTTCTGTAACATGCTTCCGTTAGTCTGTAAATCATGCTACCTGTATATGTTAGTATCAATCTGAAATATCACCAAACCCTATGGTTAAATTCACAGCTATCGAGATTAATTAACTTGTATTTACACTGGGCTTTGAGCCAACCTTCGTATGGATCCAATAACAAAGAAGTAAAAAAAAAACAAAAAAAAACTCACCACTCATCTAAAAACAATCGGTAGTAATTGTGCATCCAGTTCTTGTTAGCAAGATGAATCGCTTTAGGTCAAAGATGAGCAGACATCATGAGTCTATTAACATCTTGACTTACGACATTACTTAGGCATTGTTACGTTAAGGGACTCACCGACTCGTGCATTTATTGACCAACGGGAAACCCGATATTCTCGTGAACAATACAACTGTTGAAACTATCTTCGCGTGTAGTTGGTTATAAGAAGAGGCTACATAGCACTTCTCGTGGAGAAGTTTATTTTATTAAATATAGCTATTATTATTATTATTAGCACCGCGTCTTACTACCCGTTCGGGTTATACGCATTTAGGCTAATGTGTAATGGTAGGATGATTGTGGGATGAAATGAAGGACCTACAGTTTAACGTGGAATCCGAACCACGGTGGAGGCCTGGCATTCCCCACATTCACAAGATGTCTTGTCAGAGGTGAAGGAAGGGTTTGGTAATCAGATAAATCTGTGCCGGGACCGAGGATTGAACCCCGGCCGCCAGCACAGAAGTCTGACACCTTACCCCTAGACCGCCAGGTCACCCCTAAATATAGCTACCTCGACATCTTGATTAGACCGAGTCAGTGGCGTGTCAAGGTGTGTTGCCAGGGTTAGCAGGGCTTGACTAAACTGTACGGGTACAGTTTAAACTAGCTTTTCTTACCTTGGCAAGATACCACGCAACGCCACTTGGCCGAGTAGAGATTTATTTTCAAGGCCGTATCTAGAAACTTATTTTAGGGATGCAAACTACTATATGTAATGGCTCCTGGTGAGGTCCACCCCAATATAAATAACAAGTTTTTTTAAACACTAAGTCTCTCTTAAAGCAATTTAAAAGTTAAAACAAAAACATATTTGGCACTGTAAGTGATATTTTTTTTATTATTATTATTTAGCACTGCGTCTTACTACCCGTTTGGGCTATACGTTTTAAGTACTAATTATTCTAATGGATTAGGAATGGGAAAGGTTGCATTATAGGAAGTGAACCCGCATTTGCGTGAAGGGAGAGTGGACAATCATTTAGGAAAAACCACTCCCAGTTCACCCGACCAGGATTCGAACCTCGATCTCCCCGTCCTCAGCAGTCGAGCTCAACACGACTAGTGCGTTAGCCAACTACGCCACTGTAAGTGTTATTGATTATACATGATTGTAATTAGCTACTTGCCTAGAAACTTGAGGAGAAATACGAAAAGATTTTATAAGGGATTTTAACCAAAAACACCCTCCCCCCCTCTTCCTCCCCTTAGACTCGGTACAGCCTTGTTTATTTTCTTAAAAGAAGGAACTGCATAATTTTGAGTCGGTTAAAGAGCTATCGAATGGGATAGTAGTTAGGGCTTTGGTTTTGAAATTTTGGGAGAATTAAGTGATGGAGACTAATTCTTATCACACCAAAATTGAGCTAACTCAAAGTGAAGTGCATGGAAGAGGTTAAAGGTTGAGGAAGGGAAGTTTAAAATCAAATTTCCAGATTTCGTGTTCATGACTACTATTCAAGTATATGCAACTTTTAATATGCCAGGTAGGTGGGGGTTACCCATAATTCAGTAAATCAAGTGGAAAGGATAAATTTCAGGCCCCCTTATCCTAAAACCCTATTATCTAAATGAACCATTAATAGAATATGATCCCGGTCCCTGGTGGTGTGTGGTTCCCTATTCCATTTCCAATATAGTAAGGAATATCTTATAACGATCCTTCCTGACCTTTATTCATAGATTAAGTCACTAAATAATCCCTGTGTTTCTACCTTTGAAATAAAAACATAATAATGCATGTAGCCTACATCTTGTGACTTACCCTTAATTAATTCGGAGAAAAACAGAACAAACATAATCCAGACAGTTAATTTATCTAGTTTCTGAAAAAGGATCCGCTTCTGTGGGTATGTGAGGTAAAACACCAAATTCGTTTTTTCAGGCTATTGGGTTCGTTGAGGGTAATTTTTTACAAAATATTTGTATTTCTTTTCCCTAACTCAAGTGCTGGCACACTTACTCTAAATTATACCTTCCTCATCCCTACCCAATTGATGTAATGGTACGGAAAGCCCGGACAGGTGATAAGAAACAAGTGATGATAAAATCCAAATTTAAAAGGGCAGTACTGAAGTTTCTCACCCACGCAGAGGAAACAAGTAGGTCCTCTGACGGAACCGATGCGTGGAACCTCGCCAGGTTTATTGTCAGGAATGTGAGATGGGATGACATCACCCAGAGAGGAATTTCCCTTACCATCTGACGACTGACCCCGATTACAGCAGGTCAAATGCTGACTGACTCAGGTGGAAAGGAATCCCCTAAATGGATCGTGGATGTGTCAGGTTTCAATAAATAATAATAATAATAATAATAATATAATGTATATTATTTTTAACACAGTAACATATATTATTATTATAGTTATAATAATATTTATTATTATATAATAATATTATTATATTTATAATAATATTTATTATATTTATAATAATATTTATTATTATATAATAATATGTTGTTATTTTTATTATAATTAATTAATTTGATCTTCAGGGACAGGATTAGAAGAATGAACAGTGCCAGAACAGGCTAACAACAACCTAATTTGATCTTCGGGGACAGGATTAGAAGGATGAATAGTGCCAGAACAGGCTAACAACAACCTAATTTGATCTTCAGGGACAGTATTGGAAGAATGAACAGTGCCAGAACAGGCTAACAACAACCTAATTTGATATTCGGGGACAGAATTGGAAGAATGAACAGTGCCAGAACAGGCTAACAACAACCTAATTTGATATTCGGGGACAGGATTAGAAGGATGAATAGTGCCAGAACAGGCTAACAACAACCTAATTTGATATTCGGGGACAGGATTGGAAGAATGAACAGTGCCAGAACAGGCTAACAACAACCTAATTTGATATTTGGGGACAGGATTGGAAGAATTAACCGTGCCAGAACAGGCTAACAACAACCTAATTTTATATTCGGGGACAGGATTGGAAGAATGAATAGTGCCAGAACAGGCTAACAACAACCTAATTTGATATTCGGGGACAGGATTGGAAGAATGAATAGTGCCAGAACAGGCTAACAACAACCTAATTTGATATTCGGGAACAAGATTGGAAGAATGAACAGTGCCAGAACAGGCTAACAACAACCTAATTTGATCTTCGGGGACAGGATTGGAAGAATGAGTAATGCCAGAATTGGCTATCAGTGACATAATTCGATATTTAGCGACAGGATGAGAAAGATAACTAGCACCAGAGCAAGCCATAAGAAACCCAATCTGATCGTAGGGGGAAGGATGTGAACGATAAATATAACTGATCATAAGTGGCTCCAATTAACAAGTCTATGGGAACAGGATGAGGAAAGGTCAATAAAACCAATACTCAATCAAGGGAAAAATAACAATCTGGAGATGGGAATCTAAATAGGAACATTTGGCCTTGATCCCCAATGCTCTACCACTGCTTAATACTTAACTCACAAATTGTGTAATAGAATTAAGTTAAAATATGGTTCGCGTGAAAATGGAGGCGATGTTCGTAGATGATTAAAAACCTCACATATTTTTAGGTTAAATAATTTTAAACAATAATTGTGTAAAACGGTAGAACTAGAATAGTTCATACTTCCTTTAAGGGAGGATGGAAGATGAACGTGAGCTAAGCCAGAATTTTTGCAGTTTTTTAACTACTTTTTTTACCTACACAAGAATTAATATATGGTTTCAGGAGACAAGTTTTGTTCGATTGTTTCATCCATTTCTCATTAATATTTCTACTTTCTTACTATCTTATAGGTATGGTGATCGTCAAAAAATCTAATTGGAGATGTCAATGGATGTCAAAATTTCATGACCCCCCGAGCCCTAAAAAGTGGTTTTTGTAATGCCATCTGTTTGTGTGTCTGTTTAACCCAAAAATTAAGAGCAGTTTACTGAAGGGTGAAAAGAGAAAAATTCCATTTTCTCAAAATCGGCTATAATGATTTTGTTTAAAATTCGTATCTAAGCGTTGATCAAGATTGTAAACAAAATTGCTATTTTCATTTTCCCATGAAAATGACTTATCGAAAATTTCCACATCTCCTAAACTATTTAAGATACTAAATAACCTATCATAGTAAAAGTGTAGTAATATAAATTAAATAAAACTTTTATTTGAAATATATTTTTATAAAACCAATAGTTTCTGAGATATTAGCAACTATATTAATTCAATTTGTGAGCTTTAGTTGTAAAGAGATACTACTAAAGTTTAAATGCAATAACCATCTATTTTGTCTAATTGATCGAATAGCAAAAACACTGTTTATATATTAATTGTTACAATGTTTAAACATATTTTCCTCTTAATAATCACTATTTGTTGATGTTTTTATTATTTGCTTTTAATAAATTTCAACACTAATAGCAAATTTCGAGTTAAAGCCTTCGTTTGAGGATTATTCTCAAGTTTAGCGTTACACTGAAAAATTACTTAAGGATTTACTCTCAAATTTTGAAGTAATTTTATGTCAACATTTCTTGAGTCCCCCCTCCCTCCACCGGCGCCCAACTCCAATCCTGATAGGAGCACCTGCGCTGCCGCCCCCCCCCCTTTCCCTAACGAAAACCCTGGATCCACTCTTGTGCTATACAAACATTTCCCCTAAGAGGTTAAGAGAAAAACATCAACTTTTTGAGACATTTATTTGCGTATTCTATGGCATTATAGAATAATTCTATAGTGATTATTAAGAGGTAAATAGGTGACCTGGTGGTCTAGGGGTAAGGTGTTGGACTTCTGTGCTGGCGGCCGGGGTTCAATCCTCGGTCCCGGCACAGATTTATCTGATTACCAAACCCTTCCTTCACTTCTGACAAGACATCTTGTGAATGTGGGGAATGCCAGGCCTCCACCGTGGTTCGGATTCCACGTTAAACTGTAGGTCCTTCATTTCATCTCACAATCAACCTACCATTACACATTAGCGTAATTGCGTATAACCCGAACGGGTAGTAAGACGCGGTGCTAATAACAATAATAATAATAATAATAATAATAATAGGTAAATAAGTTTAAACACTGTAACAATTAATATATAAATAGTGTTCTAGCTATTCGATCAATTCGACAAAATAGATGGAATTATTCAGATTTCCAATAATATAACTTTAACTCCGCTCTATAGTATATGTATTTATTTCTCATTCTAGCTCTAAATTGTATCACTAAGCCATACTAACACGTTTTTTGTGTGGTATTATTCAAATATTTTGTTTAAAGCACGTTAGTTAAAAATAAATTATTTGAAAGATCTTTATTTATTTATCATTGAAATAGTAATAATAAAAATGATAAAATAAACTTAAACCTAAACAAGGTTTGTGCAACAAGGTGAGTGAGAGGTGTGCAGTTTAAATTTGGGTAATGTATTTAATGCTTATTTTTACAATTTTTATACTTAATGTGACTGTTTTATGTATTTATAATAATCACCGTATATTAATAATTTAATAATACTATGAATAACAATAGTCAGCCTATTACCTGGCAATAAAACCAGTAGTGACTTTAAAATGGATTTAATTGGTTTACTTTCTTGAAGGGGGGCGCGGGGTGCACCTGGATCCACCCCTAATACAGCAAGTATCTATCTCTCTCATTTTAGACTCAATAGTCAATATTTACATATTTTATTGGTCTAAACTATTAAAAGAGAAATTTAATAGCAATGCGATAAACATAAGATGTGCATCCCCTAATAAAATGTCGAAAACTTTAAACGGAAGTCAAAATTTTAATACGAAGGTTTGACCCTTGGGGATCCAATATCAATATTTTTTATTGGTCCAAATATACAAATGAAGACGTCAATTCTTTAAAAATAAAATCATAGATTTTAAAACCACAAGTCGGGTTTGCAAGTGTATATTATATTACGAATTTTGAGTAAATATCTCCATTTTTTAAAATTAGAGCGAGAAAGTTAATGCGGAGTTCCGCACCATTTATTTTTTGTATTTGTTAAAATGTTTGACCTTGAGATTATAATGAATCCTAATATTTTATTGGGAAATGTGCTTTAGAGAATGATAACAGTTAATGTAATTAATACAAAAAGATTGAATGCATACAAAAACTATTTTATGCATAACCGGAGAAATTTGGAATTAGATTGTTAGTTTATCAACAGTATGAACTTTTATTTCTTTATTTGTCTATGCAATGTTTGCATAGCCCTCAACCCTGATACAGTGTGTATATAAGTATCTTTTTGCGATTTTGATCCCTAAACACCTGACTAGAAAACTTTGATTTAAATTTTACTTTTAAAAAACGATTAATTGACACAATAATCGTTAGTTACGATTAATTTCTAATACACTAATAATTTGACCGATAACGATTCATCGGTTATAATATTATCGGTTTTTATTTACCGATGATGATGTGGATGTGGAGACCTGTAGACCTGTGTATGCCTTACGGTTGAATAATAAGTATAATGATATTGGGTTTTATGATGGTGACGACGCGTGCATGCCTTACTGCGCACTTGTTATCACACGGCTGTGACGATCTGATTCTATGTAATTCAATTGATGTAATTAAAATGTGATGGTTGTACACAGTTTATTGATTTTATTACACTTTTAATGTTATAAAATTTACCTTGATACAGTTCTTTTGTTAATTTCCAAACTGACGCGGAGAGTCAGAGTTAGTGCTGTTCAAAATTATGTTTTTCTGTGTGGATTCATACGCACAAGCTGCTTATATATGATTTACCCCTTGCTTCTTGGAACCCTTATCAACAGAGTTTAAACCAAATAATGGGAGAACTACTGGCAACCTGATATTGTGAAGGCTAGCTTCCTATAGGGTAAAGGGAACCAGCATGTCACATGATTTTCAAATACAAAGGAGTTGGTCTTTTAAAGAAAGACAGATTTAAAACGTAGTGTATTGAAATTATTTCTGAAAACGCCTGATTTTCCATGGAAGAAGTATTAAAAGGAAACTTTACATACAGTTCTTTAAAGAAAAATACATTTCATCCATGACTTTCTGAATATATGAGAGGGGTCCAAAACAGTATCATTACTAGGTATCCACATCGGTACAATCCTAAATAAATTAATGATAAATAAGAATATATATTTATTTATACAAACATAGCTAATTTCAAGGTTGTTTACAAATAGATTATTTTTGAGAATTTGAATTAAAAATTGCTTTAACAACTCTGAAAAATGTTTTAATATGAAGTGTGGTATTGAGATTAACAAGATGAGATGTTTGTTTTTCTGATGAAAACTTACTTAAGTGAAATCATATTGTTGAAATCTCTGTTCCAAGCTATAATACACATGAGAGAGTATGTACGATTCCCATGCCAATTTTTACATACACTAGGCTTGATCCAAACAGTTATCATATTTGTTACTTTTGTATTCATTTAAAAACTTTTTCACTAAATTATCTACTGAAACATTATTTTATTTATTTTGACGAAAATATACTTTTTCCTATAACAACTACAAAAACACTGGTCTAAACTTGCAATTACCTCCTTCCTATCGTAAAGCAAAATCTCCCAGATTTGAGATCAAATAAGACTGTTAAAACTTGGTTATAGCCTTTCTCAAATAAATGAAGTTACTTTTATCAAGATAACAGCAGTATATGTGAAGATAAATGGACACTGTTTTAGTGGTTTTTAAGCTCCAAAGCTGGTATTCCCATAAGAAATACCATATTGTATATCCCTACAAGAAAAGGATGAGCTTAATATTAAGCAATTACCGACGTTAGTATTACTTTTAAACGTGCCAAGAGTATCCAACAAACAAAGAACTGCGTCATTCAAGTTTTGGCGAAGCTCAGCGAAGATTTGTACCTCGCTTGAATGTATTTCAAATGTAGTTGACTATACCATATCTATTTTGTAACAAAATGCTCTTGCTAAACAGTTAGAACAAAAAAAAAGTGAATTTTGAAAAAATAAAATACTGAAAAAAGAAAATAAATTAAGAAGAAAAGTAGATTAAAGCACTTATGGGATCGTTAAAAATTATGAAGGGATCATGCATGCTTTAAAATAATATACGTATACAAATACGAAATAAACATCATACACTAAACGTGCTTCTTTTAAGTAGACCTTAATAATTTCAAGGCTCAAATAAAAGTTAATTACTTATTCCTTGAACCTCTAATAAATATATTATATAATATATTAAATTACAGTAGGCCCACTAGGATATAAAGGGAACCAAATATAAAGTATTACTTTGGTTTAGAAACATATATGCTCTAGAATAAAATAGCACGATTTAAAGAAGACTTTAATCCACTAGAAGAATAATAAAAGTTAAGCTTGGAGACTTTAATGATTTTTTTTATCACTGTGTATTACTACTCGTTCGGGGTATTCACATATTAATTACGTTAATGTTTTAGGAATGAGTATGATTTAGCTTAGAGTAAGTGAATCCACATTTGCATGGAGTTATAATGGAAAACAACTGAGGGAAAACCACCCTTATTTCAACCTACCGGTATTCGAACCCCAATCTTATCGTCATCAGTAATCTAGTCCAGCGCAAGAGTTGTGCCTTAGACCAAGTGGCAGCTTAATAGCATTTTAATGCATTAATGATATTATAATGTTATTTAATTAATCACTTCACGTTGGGTGGAAATTAAAACGTTACGGGTCGGCGATGGGCGCCGATTGAAGTGATACCGTTTAATTAACTTATAATTGCCCCGTGGTCGAGCACTAATTAAAGCGGTATGGTATTTCGGTTATATTACTGCGTACTGGATTTGTATTGTGAGATAATTGGTATTTATAGCCCCGTGATCAAGCGCTAATTATTATGATACGGAATTATTGTGATATTTAATTTGAATTAATAAGACCTTTAATGTTGCACACGATTTATTTAAGTAATTTTATCTTCGGTATGAAGATATTATGTAAAATGATACAATTTTCGTTGAACTAAAGATTATTTCTCTGTAACATTTTCTGTGTACTCTATGGATTTCAGTTAGTGATTGTTTTATTACAACGTTCTGTAGATTTATATCACTGGCACTGTGAATTACTACTACTGCTATATTTATGCTACCGGCACTGTTAATAATTTGTATTACAGATTTATGCGACCGGAACAGTTTTATTACAACGTTCTGTAGATTTATGTCACCGGCACTGTGTTCATACGCACAAGCAGCTTATATATGACCTGCCCCTCACCCCTTGGACCCCCTTGTCAACAGTGTCAAAAACAACTAATAGAAAGAGTCCTGGCGACAGATTTTGTGAAGGCTAGATTCCTATTGGGTAGAGGGAGCTAGCGTCACATGCTTTTTTGGTAAATACTACGGAGTTGATTTTTTGAAAGAAGAAATAAGTTTAAATGGTGCATTCCTTTGACATCATTTCTGAAAAGCACGTGATTCTTCATGGATGAAGTATTGAGAGGATATCTTACATACCATGCTTAAAGAAAATGCACTTCATCCATTACTTTTTTAATATATTAGAGGGGTCCAAATCAGTATCGTTACAATATACCATTGCATTTAAAGGAGAAGAATGCATTAGTAAAAGAATAAAAGTAAAGCCTTGCTTTAATATATAGAAGCCTTATTTGAAAGCTGTTTTAATGCTCTACAACTATAGCAAAATTGAATCTTTGGATACTTTAATATATCACATTATTATTATTATTATTATTATTATTATTATTATTATTATTATTATTATTATTATTATTATTAGCACCGCCTCTTACTACCCGTTTGGTTTATACGCACTTACACCAATGTGTAATTATAGGGTAATTGTGATACGAAATGAAGGACCTACAGATTAACGTGGAATCCGAACCACGGTGGAGGCTTGGAATTCCACACATTTACAAGTTGTGATTAACACACGTCTTGTCAGAGGTGAAAGAAGGGTTTGGCAATCAGATAAGTCTGTGACTGGACTGAGGATTGAGCCCCGGACCCCCCGCACAGAAGTCTGACACCTTACCCCTAGACTGCTACGTCACCTTAATATATTACAATACACCAACCATATTTTAAGGCAACGTTAATGTACTAGTAGGACAACGAAAGTGAATCTTGGAAACTTTAATGCACTAATAATATAGCAACCTTATTTAAATGACACTTTAATGTAATATTAGAACAACTAAATAGATGCTTAAAACTTGAATGCACTTATAATAAAATAACATTATTTGGGAGAGACTTTAATGCACGAATCTTATAACAACATTTCTGAATACTTTGATTTTATTTTTATTTTTTCATTTATTGAAAATATTTAACGTGCACTTTTTGAACCAACTGATCATACTAGCACACTACCTATAAACTAATTTAAATCTAACACACCCACAACATTCAGACCATAGCCGTTAATTAATCAGTGGACAATCACTCTATCGACTGAGCTAAGGTGTCGGACTTAAATTTAACAACAGAACAACAACACTATCTTAAAAGTAACTTCATTCTCCCCCTCTCCTCTAAAAAAAGTACGCCTTTAGAAACCAATGTATCAATGAAACACCAACACAATGATAAATAAACTTAAATACATTAATTGGGTAGCAGCCCCGAGTATTTGATAATCTAGTGATCTTATGATTGATAATTGATTGACCAATAAATTGATTCTTAGTAAATATTCCAGGTAGCCTTCATGAAAAAGGAATTTCTAGACATAAGAATGGTCCTATCACTGACTGCCAACCTTATCGAACGTGAGACTAGTTAAATTGGGATGGACAGGAACATGAGTTAAGATCCATATTCTTTCAGTTTTTATGACAAGAAAAAATTTTGACCAAAAGAAATTAAATAGTGATATAATAGATCCGCTTAGTTTAATTTTCGACAAAAATAATATCAACAGTTCTTGAATATTTGTAATGGAAATTATGGAACGTAACCAGTATGTGGACCCACTTCAGTGGTCACGTGGTTTAACGCGATACTCTCACAGTAGACTAGACTGCCGATGACAGGAACATCAAAATTCAACTCTCGGTCGAGTGTACTGAGGGTGGTTTTTCCAAAATGGTTTTCCACTCTACCTCCACGCAAATGCGGGTACACTTCCTATGCATATAACATCCCTAATCTCTAAAACCATTATCATAATTAGTACATAATCGTATAACCCACACGGGTAATGAAACGCGATGCTAAAAAAAATCTAGTATGTGTACCCACAGAAGAAATATTTTATACATTTTGTCCAAAAAAGGTTTTTATATAAAAAAATTCAAAAATACTGGCCTTAACTCGATTTATATTCCACCCCACCTAAACCTTATTGTCTACAGAAGAGCCATACAGAGAATTTAAGGAGATTAGAGTGGTGGAATTTCAAGGATCCCCTTTAACAAAATAATAAATATACTTAATTTCTGTGAGCTATTATTTGTTACTAAACAATATTTAAAATATGTACATAAAAAACCTATCAAAGTTTATTTCTATCACCAAACTATTTATTCTTGCAACATTCACCTACGCTAAAATAATTTGGTTTTGAAATTTAGAAAAACAAAACAAAAACGGAAGATATACAATTTAATTTTTGAGTGTTTGGAGGTAGGGGGTCCAAAATTAGTGTCTCGAGATGGATTAGTTGGATTACATTTCTCAGCTTTATATGTACCCTTCATTAACCATAAAAGGTAGCAATCTTACCTTGCATGGTTCTGCTCTGGCACAGCTTATAAGATAGGACCATAGTGTAGTCCATCAAGGTAAGACTGCTACCTTTCAGGGTAGATGGAGTGTACATCTTCAGTACGGAAGCAGAGCGTATGGAGGATGTTGAGATAGGATTTAAATTCCTCAGAGTGGCATGTACTGTACAGCTCCAGGACGGCAGTGAGCCATAAGCCAGAAATTCAACAATTCCGTTATGTCGTGCGTGGTCAAACTTACTTTACCGGTGGGTTAGCTCCTGTGACATATATGAACTAGAAATTTCCTGAAATGGAGAAGCTGGTTGGCAAGAGATGAGTAGGTCAGATCTGTGACCTTCATGGGCAAACTATAGTGATGAATGTATATACACGTCTTTCAGCAATCAAATTAACTTTTTCAATATTTTTCATTTTCAAGTTGATAACAGTTATAGAGCTAATGTAAGATCATTATCTACATTTTTACTACTACGTTTTTTTAAATACATGAATTCGATTAGACCTATGGTAACTAGATGGGAAATATGAGTTGCTGTTCAGAAATATCATCAACGTGCGCCTGGAAGGAGGCAAAAAAACTTAAAACCACGTGGAAAACCTCTACTGAACTATAACCAGTCGTGAATAAACCCAAGCCCTCCCAGGTTTTGGGACTACTCGTATATTTTTGCCCATTCGTGCTTTGATCATAAAAAAGAGAAATAAGGATTATACTTGAATTAAACTTTTTTTATTAATTTCCGGTATATCCGTGCACTACATCTTACTACCCATCTGAACTATCCCATACCTACATGCAAGAGTGTAAGAGTGAGGAAGGTACAATTTACAGTAAATGTATCCTCATCTCAATGTAAGGTGAGTGAGAAACTAGTTCGGAAAAACTACCCAAGTAAACCTGACAAGAACTCATACCTCAACCTCCGAGTCACAAACAAACCAGATTATAATGACGCCTTTTTCCACGTACCCCCCAATGATGTGGCTCATAAAGAATAATATTTCTACTAATTACGATATATTCATTTCTTAAATCCTTCACACAATCATACAAATTCTCTAACCATGTATTGTGGATAAGCACTGTGCACTTATTAATTAGGTAGCTACAGAGATCAGAGTAAAGATATTAAGATATTAGAAGTAAGCCGCTCAAGTTTTAATTCAAGGTTCCCCCAAACCTGTATTACCAGTCAGTCAATCCTTCAATGCCATAAATAAGAGGTTATTTAATCAGCATGCAGGAAATACTTGAAATAACTTCGACATTCTGTGTAAGTGCTAACAAAATTCTGGGTGACTTGGGTTGGCTTCGCTTGTCAAGTCTTTTTATTGACATCTGTTTAGAACATTTTGTGGCAAAGTTATAGGACTATTTTTAGATTATTCCATTTGTAAGTTTTAGTGATACTTTACTTTAAGTATTTAATTTAAGGTGGGGGGGAAAGGGACGAGAGAAAAGGCCCTTTTTCTGCAGTTTTACATCAACACAATTGTTGGTCCAAATAAATATAATACCGGTAAATCTCCAGTAGTACCACAGAGTTTAATTTTCTTCACATGTCGATCAACAATTGTTGAATATCTCTCAAGGTGTCCTGGAATTTAATGACAACTTTTTTTCTTCATTTAAAAACTTTGTCATCTAATGTTGCTATGCTCATGACAAATATTCAAGAACTGTTGAAATCAGTAGGTGAAGAAAATTAAACTCTGTGCTTCTACTGGAATGATAATTGATTTTTTTTTTTGCAAAAAAAAAGTTTTGTTATAAAAAGTGCAAAAAAAATGCCCCTTTCTCGCGTCTCCTTCACCCCATTTTAAGAGGATTTGAAAAGCAATATGTATAGTCGGTATTGTTTACTTTGTTGGTAAAATTCAGTTGTAAGACAATTCAACTGACTATTGGTAATATTAAAGTGTGAAATCACTCAAATGACATTATCGGTACAGTTAATGCATGAAAACATCTCAACATAATTTATCGTTAAGATTCAGGTGTAAAACCACTCAAGTGACTATTGGTAAGATTAAAATGTGAAACCACTCAACTCACTCTATCGGCAAGTCCTCTTATCTAAGAAACATTCAGTTACGAATATTATGTTATTATATTTAATATTATAAAATAGTGACAAAACCAAGAGCAATACTTTATGTGTTTTAAGACTAACTTTCCTATCACAATTCAATTATATCAAAGATTAGTAATAATAACAACACATTGTCATCATAGCTAGTTGAAAAAAAAATCATCCAAGTTAACTTGCCTTAATTTAAAAATCACAGCATTCGTTTTAAAGCTGAGGCAGTGAAGATGTTTGGTGATTTTGTGAAAATCCATGGATCAAAGTATTTTGTACAAACCTTGAGCACGTTATTATTACATCAGGACTCCTGTCATAAAAAGCATCCATACATTCACCGTTTCACGTAAATATGTGTGTATATAAATCCTTAGCTCAATTGGTAGCGTGTCTGACTACTGAGTTAGGAGTCCCTGGTTCGATTCGTGGCATGGCCGAAAAATTTAACCTTGTTATTGTTATTATTATTATTATTATTATTATTATTATTATTATTATTATTATTATTATTATTATTAGCACCACGTCTTACTGCCCATTCGGGTTGTACGCACTTACGCTAATGTGTAATGGTAGGGTGATTGTGAAATGAAATGAAGGACCTACAGTTTAACGTGGAATCTGAACCACGGTGGAGGCCTGGCTTTAACCTTGTTGAAATGTGGGTCTACCCTTTCACATTGATAAATTAACGGCCGGGGACTGGACATTGTGTCTGTCCTAGTCTTAAATTAGGTTAAAAAGCGTATACAACTACGACACAGCTATCAAGCTGGTAGTTGAAAATATATTATTTTAATAAAAAACTGACCCAGCCCATTGGCTGGAAACATTAATGGATGTGATATATATAGCTCATACCATATTTTATATTATCCAAGAATCATTTCTTTATTAATTACAAAGTTTGATTTCACGCGTGAAGCTGTATTTACTAAGTAGTTCCCATGCATCCATCCACACTCTTGATTTAAACAATGAGTGGAAATGACCTTGAGAATGCGAGGAACGTTAAGTACTTAGTGGTACAGAAACGACATGCCGAACCAAGTGTCGTGTCTTTAATTGACGTATGTAGGTGTTACTTTAAATATATAGGCCCGATTGTTTTTACCAAGGCTATTTTACGTGCAACCGATAGTAACAGAACATGAATTACAAACTAACTTAATATTAAAGCAGACACTGCAACCATCTCCCTCAGCTGATAGTTAACAAATGATTAATTTTCGGCTACATCAGGAATCCAACCCTATCTCAATAGTTAGACGCGATACTGAGCTATCTATGGTCTCATAAACTATATATAAGTGGATATATTGTTGGAGACCATTGTAACTTTAAACACAGGGTCTACAGGTTCGAGTGAGTGTCTACGTAATCTCAATATTTTCCTTAAATTGAAACATTTGTTTGCTTTTTTTGTATTCTACTTTATAGGGGAGCCACTAATCCAATATTCTTGTTTTAATATGGATGACTAACTAATTCAATAAATATTGGAAATCCCACGTCGTTTGTGCTAAAATTAATAAAAAATTACACCCACTTCGGTGGCTGCATTGTCTAAGGCACTACTCTTGCAATTGACTGAACTGCCGATGAAGGTGAGAACGGGGTTCGATTCCAGCTGGGTGTAGTGAGTGAGAGTAGTTTTCTCTAAATGGTTTCCCAAGCTCTCTCCCCAGGCAAATTCATATACACTTCCTTTAAATTCAACCTTGCTCATTCCTAACCCATTAGCGTAAAAGTACATGGGTCGCTGCTAAAAAATACAACCTTTAGAATATAAAATTCCATTTAACTAGTGGATAATTACAGCGATTCAGATGATCACGCTAAAATGTATTCAAATATTGGTATAAAAGTTTTATAGAAATAAACCTTGTTCGACTTTCAAATTAAAGTTTTACTTGTCTTTACCTAGATTTTTGAGCTTTCAGTGTTTCAATTTTCAAACAAAACGTACATTTTTCTCGTTCCCTCAACGATAATAATTTACAATGACCCCTCTCTCCCAGATCTTCATTTATTTGTTAACTCGTACCAATTAACTAATAATTAAGTTGCTATTATTTTTAACCAACGATTAATAGCTTAAATTACCGGTGATAAATCCACAATTCAGGGATTTTATTGTGCTGTAAACAAAGAATGAATGTACAGATGAAAGGCATAAAATCTGTAAATTATCTAGGTAAATCGGGTACTACGTTTTCCGGCATACTGGACCCCTAAGCTTTAAAATGAATGGTCATTTGTTAAAATCGGTTCAGCCGTTTTATGTAATTTCACTTACCGTGGATGGGTTTATCAAATTATAAATATGTAGGGTCTTATATAGATGTGTTACTCTCATATTCACATATTCACATTATCAAATCATCAGCCTACATAGCTACATAGTTTTAGAGTAGATATTTTTCACTTGGATCTACATCCCTTTTAAAACACCCTTCGCACCTACCCTTCTCTATCAAAATGTACCTTTAAGTATTAATGAATGATTAATATAATAATTTCATATACAAGGCAAAACAAGCATTAAATCCCCACATGTCCAAAACCTACAAAATATCTTAGCATTTAAAATTATATATACCCAGTCCCATACTCCAAGGAATTTATTTATCCGGATAACAGTTTCATGAATAGTACAGTAAACAAAGTAGGTACCACATGGGATACTCACTATTTTTTTTAAAAAAGCTACACCTTTCAATAACCTAACCTGGTTTACTTAGAACGTTCCTCTAACATACTTCTTTTCTTGTTTGCTATGAAATGTTACATCTTTGACTAGTTACACTCCGTTCTAACGACATGGCAGTAGACATATGGTCAGTGGAGGAGAGCTAATTGTTGTTACACAATTATTCGTTGCGGTACTTGGAGAATCGGTGGATTTATCACGTGGTGGGGAAATGCGTGTTAATTAACTATTTAATTAACGTGTCAGCTCCGTTACTTAGTAGACTGCATCATTCCCCTCTGAGATGGATGAGAGTGGTTCTGTTGTAAGTCCTGGTTAAATCATAACATACTTTTTTCTCCATTAGTACGTTAAGTCACTTACGTTTTTTGTATTTTTTTGTGTCCCTCGTTTTACTACCAGTCCTGGCTATCGGCGTACTTATACTGAGGGGATAGGGGTAAGTCAGAGGAAATGTACCCAAATTTGTGTGGAGCTAAGATAGAGAGTAATTTCTTTAAAAACGCCTTAGTAAGCCGGAATGAGACTTGAACCCCAACCTACCTGTTACTGAAAAGCCACCAAAACTAACGCCTTTGTCCATGTGCCCCCTTACCCTGTGGGTGAAAAAAATAATATTTTATTAAAATTAACCCGCCTCGGTAGCGTAGTTGGCTAACGTACTTGTCGTGTTGAGCTCGACTGCTGAGGACGGGGAGATCGAGGTTCGAATCTCGGTCAAGTGAACTGAGGGTGGTTTTTCCTAAATGGTTGTACACTCTCCCTCCACGCAAAGGCGGGTTCACATCCTCTAATTCAACCTTCTCAATTCCTAATCCATTAGCGTAGTTAGTACTTAAAGCATATAACCCAAACGGGTAGTAAGATGCGGTGCTAAATATGATATATATATATATATATATATAATTAAAATTAAAAATAGAAAAAAGTAACTTAAAACACGATAAATATACTTGACAAGCTATCTTGTAACAGATCAGACTTAGTAAAACACGCCAGGATGGATGGTTTAGAAAATACAAATACAACTTTTACGTTCAAATTAAAAAAAAATAAGTTAGCTTTAACATTTTAAAATTTTTTTCTATTATCGGCTCTTACTACCCATTCGAGTTATACACCAATGCAATAATTACGATGATGGTTTTAGAAATAAGGAAGGTTATATTTAGAGAAAGTGTACCCCCATTTGCGTGGAGGGAGAGTGGAATACTATTTTGGAAAAAAACTCAGTACACTCGACTAAGAGTTGAACCTCGATCTCCCCGTTATCGACAGTCTGGTTTACTGTGAAAGTAGCGCCTTAGACCATGCGGCCACTGAAGTGGGTTCTTATTATGTGTTTGCTATAGATCACACTACCCATGAACTACTGCTGTAGAAATATATCTTCCATGTACTGTAGTTGTGAACAGTAGACCTCACACTCTCCATTAAAAATTGCTAAGTACAGTAGGCCTACATCATGTTAAGAAATATGTTATGTTCTTGTCGTTACTATGATCATAAGATCTATCTTTGGATTTCAATTTAAAATATTTCCTGTAGTTTTTTTTCGATTTGAATTAATTTTTTCCTAGGTGATAATGTTATAAAAAACAAATGGGTTTTTAATTGTAAATTGTATTAATAAAGAATAACCTTTGATCACATGGTTTAGGACGTCAGTCTCGTAATAGATGTCAACTTTTTTTTAATACGTCCTAGGTACGCAATCGAATGCTTATAATTTTAAATTCAAATCGTTTGATATAATATAGTTAACGAAAAATTCTTTGAGTGGCTGCCATATTTAAACGGATAGTCAGATTGAAAAACTATGTATGAACATTATTCGGTCTAGGTACAAGTTAGTTAAAATTTATCCACGTATTTGGAAGTTTCCATGGAACAAACAAATAAACATACACATATATTTTTGAGTGACCACCATCTTGAAATACCATTTGTATAAGTTGTTTGAACTATGTTAAAAGAATGTATCTGACAAATATTGTTAAAGTTGGTTCACGCATTTAATAGTTTTCCCGTAGTAAAGACCAGACAAACGAAATGCCAAATGATCAAGTTAAAACAGAATCTCGCATTTCTCAGTAAAATATATAAGAACTTAATAATTCAGAGTTCTGAATTTCTAAAGTATAAACTTAACATATGTGGAAATTAAGTGACAATCATGTGCGATTACAAAAACAATGATTATATTCACGTCTATCGTAGTTTAACCTTAAATAAAAATATATTCAATATTCGTATGTTGTTAATAACATTGGTGGCACCTTAAAATACATTGTTTTATTTGTGTATACATATATATAGACTATATATGTGTGTGTTGTGTATACATAAATATATATATATGTTATGTATACATAAACATATACATATACACAAACACATTTGTGCTTGTATCGTGTAACCCTATATCAAGACAAAACTAGCTGTTATTTAATTACATATGGTTTTAATGTTTATTAAAATAACTAAAAACGTACATATTTAACATCAAATATCTGTATAAAGATCGTGGTGTATTTTCACGAATTAAGGAAAACCATAAAAAATTGAATATTCTATATCCGTTTCAGCCTCAAGATTTATTTCATAGAATGTAAACGAAATCTAAACTATCTACCAACAGAGTGGACAATGCATATTGGCAGAGATGGAGCCAACATTGGCGGATAAAAGGTGTCGTGTGGTCAGCACAATGAACCCTCCAGCTGATTTTCTCTGTTTTCTAGAATGAAGCAAATAGTATTTTATTCAAGTTGCTCCTCATTGGTCCTCACGTGGTTGAGTTGACCCCTTTCCAGACCCATTTCTTCACAAGAAACTCTGGGAGTGCTGGGGGTCGAACCCGGGACTTCTGGATCTGTAGCCGTGATTTCTGACCACTAGACACATAGTATGTAACTGTCCCTTTTTACTGTCAATACCACTAGTTATATATCGGTACGATGTTTTGGGGGCTATTGTCCCGATATTGTAATTTGTTTAGTGTTTATATGTGCACACTCCTTTCACGCTAAAAGGACATTGACAAGATACACTTCGAACCCATCATTTAATTTACAACACTACTTTCATTTTGTACCTTTAAGGTTAAATTTTATTTATTTATTCGAGTTATTAACATGCCCTTTCTGAACCGAGTACATGAGAATCTCTATGATCGAGAGCGAAAAGTCCAGCCAATTTTTCCGGGAAAGATATTTTCATATACCTTTCAGGGTTATTTTACATGCCACGATCGACATGGAACCGACAGCTTTATTTCCCCCTGAAGAAAGTTGTTACGGATTTTTATCACTCAAGAAAAACTCATTGCCCCCATCTGGGTTCACACCCATGAACATTGTGTCCTGAGTTCAAATAAATGAAGTGTACATACATTGAAGGAGTAACATTGAGAATAGTTTAACGAGTTTATTGTTAGCATTATAGGCCCGTATAGCATAGTTAAAACAATAAACAACATTAATGTGAGGTAGAACTCCTTTTGGTTGTTTTTAAAACAATGTAGTTTGGTAAAAATAAATAAATTATGATAAATGTTTACGTTTTATCAACCTTATAACCCGAAAACAATTTTATCTGTCGTTATAGAGTGTTGTTTTGATTTGGTTAAAGTCCTCAAAGGAGAAAAAATAGTTTGGTGTTGGATAATTTTCGAAATTTTACGTAACGATATATGGGAAGTATGTACATGAAGATCACTTGAGATTATATTACAGATTACTTATCTTTTAATTGTGATAAACTATTTTAACTCGTTTTAGTGGCCGCGTGGTCTAACGCGCCACTCTTGCAGTAGGCTAGACTCCCGATTACCGGAAGAAAGAGGCTAGAATCTTGGTTGGGTGTACTGAGGGTGGTTTTTCCTAAATGGTTATCCCCTCTCCCTCTATGAAAATGCGGGTACAATTTCTATTAATATAACCTTCCTAATCTCTAAAACCATCAGGTTAATTAGAACATAAATGTATGACCAGAACGGGTAGTAAGACGTATTGTAATAAAAAGGTATATTTTAGAAAGCAAACACGAATGTGTCAAACCATTGATTTTATGCGTACCACTTGGCGTACCGCCACGGACCACAGTTTGAGTAACACTGGTCCATATCATATTTCCACGTGAAACGTGAAGTCATCTAAAGGCAGTATAGTCTCCGGGGTCAGTCAATCTTCCCATACAGTGCCGAATAGAAAGCTGGTTTTTTTGAATGGGAGAAAGGAGGTCCTCCGAATATGAACTATAAATTCGGCTCTAAATTTCAAACTAATTGTATAAATGGTTTTAGAGATTGTCTTAACGACTTTTACTTAGGTTAAGTCACGGTAAATAGCCTATAGTACAGTGTTCAATTTTACAAATTTCACAATGTGAAGTTTCAAACAATAATAAATATTCGTGGCTTACCAGTATCGTAAATTAAGCATAATGTTTCCATGTCACAATTAACTACTTTATTAACCAATAAACTAATAATAACCAATAATGTTAATTCATCATAAACGAACTAGTTTTCGCTTTGTAAGCAGATTTTCGTAAGAACAAGGTAGATAGCTTCAAACATCAAAACATATAAATTTCGGAATTTCCTCCAAAAGAGTAATATCTTGAATAGTTAAAAACACTCATTGCGATTTTTTTAGCACCAAGATTTTCTACTCGTAAGGACTATACGCATATGTATTAATTAAACTAATGTGTTAGAGATGAGAGAAGTAGAATTTTAAATTAAATGTACCTGCATTTTCTTGGAAAAAGAGTATTATTATTATTATTATTATTATTATTATTAGCACCACGTCTTACTACCCATTCGGGTTATACGCACTTACGATAATGTATAATGGTAGGGTGATTGTGAGATGAAATGAAGGACCTACAGTTTAACGTGGAATCCGAACCACGGTGGCGGCCTGGCATTCCCCACATTCACAAGATGTCGGAGAAAGAACAGAAAACATTTGTTGAAAAACCCCCTTATTACATCCAACCGTGATTTGAACCCAAATATTCCCGTCATCGGCAGTCTAGCCTATTGTAAAAGTGACGCCTTTAGAGTTAGACCATCCGACCATTGATTATCTTCGTAATTTTTAATAATTCAGAAATTTTAAGTTTATAATTAGGAAAAAGAAATGTAATTAGTTTTCCCTCTTAGTTGATTTGGTTCATGTAGGTGTCGGCCTACATACATTAACTGTCGCCAGTTTTGTCAAAGATCATTTGTTGCCGATCAGTATTAAAACGTTTCTTTAATCTAACATATACTATGTTCTAATTTCAGGTTTTGTGGGATGCTTATTCATACATTTTTCTAAAATACATTGTGGTATAATCAAGTTCAATTATATGATTCTATGAGATGTGGAATTTTTTATCAATTAAAATGTGCAGGTACATATTTTTGCCAATTGCATAACATTATCTTATGAATTAATATTAAATTGTTGCCAGCTTAGCGTTTAGTGTATGTAGGCTATATTTTGAAGTTAGTTTTAAATTTAAAGATTTAATGTGAATATAAGTTTATATTATTTTTAAGGAGAGAAACTTATTGTTTAGCAATTAAGCGCCGCAACAAGAGGTCAATTAGGCCCATCAGAACCATTTCATAAAAAAAAAGTCTTATCTGAAGTAGTTATTCCCTTTTCATTATTAGGTGGTTGACTAAATTTTCATCCAGATTTGAAATTGTTCTGATAGGTTTAAAATCTAAATTAACCTCTTGTTGTGGCACTTAATCGCAAAGCAATAAGTTTCTCTTTTTTTAATAAAACTATAGACGCCTAAATTTGTATTCAAATTAAATTTTTCTTATCGTTATACGTATAACACCTAACACTCCTTACTAATTACAATATTGAAATGAATAATCACAGAAAGCTTCTTTATTGAAGTTTTTTGATGTAATCTGCACCAATTTTCAAGTAAATGTAAATATTTAAAACAGTTTTAATATTAATTAGAATAGACAGTATTTTCTTACCTTGTTTTGGAAAGTCAAACCGTCTTAAATTAGTCAGCAGAAGAGGGTGTCATCGGGGTCCGTAAAGCCGATACAGGGTCATAATAGGATAAAGTTTACAGATGAAAAAAACAGATACGTTGCACGCAATCTTGTAAGCAGGTGGATTTGCTGACTGGTTGATTAAAGGAATGAATTAGTCAAATCCTGATCACAAATCATGCCCGGTGCTAATATCTATTACCGCTAGGTAATAACATACCTTCTCGTAACTAGACACAATAGTTGGCGCAAATGATTCACCAGAACCAAAGTTGAGAAACACCACACGACAGAAATAGTTTGACTTGGTATCAAAACATTGATTACATACACTTGTTCGCACACGTTTAAACCAAATGTTAGCTCACTTAATGAATGGAACTGTCACTAATACTAGGTCTTTTTTTAAATGTGTTAGTCACTCACAAATACACTTAATATATATCTTATATATTATTCAATCACTTGCCATTAAAAAAAAATCTTAGTGAAAATATTGTCACATTATTTCTTAATTATTTTCAAGGTGGTAATTTGCGGTTATGGAAATATTGTATAGAAAAATCCGTAATGCAGTGATTTAAAAAAAGCCTTTTTTAATTTATATCTGGAGATTTTCCTCGTAAAATTTGAAACCGTGAAAAAAAAACCAAGAACTTCAATAATAATATTTGCTAAAATTACGATATTTTTAACTCCCCCATTTTCCGGCAAGAAAATTCTCAAACGGTGCCATTGGTTGTTTTTTTTCTGAGGGAAATGTCGGAACCAACTGACGTAGACGAGAGATTATTCACAGTTGGTCTCGTGTTCGATTGGACTGGACGGACCACAGTGTGAGGTGGACTTCAAGTATTCGAGGAGAAAGACTACCCTAGCCTTGACCGCCACGGTGAAGGACCGCGCGAGTCAGTTGAGCGACTGGCTTAGGAGGGGGGCCCACTTTCCGTTCTTTCACGGTCACATGTGGTCTCCGACATTAAGTAGACGCTTCTTACCATCTCCTGATTTACCTTAAATATCGCCGAAAAGCTCTTAGACCCTGTTATAAAATATACAAAACACCTCAGCGTTACAAGGAGAGAAAAAAAAACTTTCTTGGGGGACATATTTTGAACTGAAACATGATCACAGCACATGGTTTTACCACACACCCAAGACAAAAGTTTCAAAACCCCTTTAAAACAGACCTTTAGATATCTAATGTTATTTGGCGCAAATTAAAATAATCGTAAGAGATAAACTTTTTTTAAAAAAAGTTTCGTAGTGTAGTTTGACTCGAGTGGTGTAGAAAAAAAATATTCTCCATGAACCAATCCGATGGTTCCTAATCTCTCCTCTTTCCCCTTCTTACTAGTACTACCCCTTCTCCTTATCAGGTAGAAGTTGGAGCGAGAGGACGATAGATACGTCCCGCGCGAGTCTGAAAGAGAAACACCGATACAGAACTAAAGACGGTGGAAGGGAGAGGAAGAGATTTGGTGTGTGAAAAAGAGAAGCATGGAATTGTGAAGGAGGGGGGAATATTACGATGAAGAAGAAAGAGAGCCGACGAGGAAGAGAACGATGGAAGGCAGACGGCTAGGGCAACGACATGTCGGCGGCGACTGAGGTGGCCAGGGGGGTGGGGAGAGAGGGAATCATGCTGAAGACTCACATGTGTGTGTGTGTGTGTGTGTGTGCTGCACAAGCAAAGACGATCCATTGGGGTCTATAGTGAGTCTGAAGGGCGGGAGAGTGTGGGGATAATGGGGCGATATTTTTCTCTCCATCTTCCTCACACACGTATTTGACAAGTACGTAATGACTCGGTCAGCAGCCGACCTAAAGGTAGAATGAACGAGGGGGTAAGAGAGGGGAGAAGGAATTCATAATTATTTCAGCTTTGTAGGTAGGTATCGAGTGTGTGGCCTGCCAGAATGTAACTCTCTGAAGAAGGGGGAGGGTATATTTCAACAGTCTGAGACCAAGAACCATCATTTGGGCAGACACCTCTCAAAAAGACTCAATAATTTCAGTATAATGTGGAAAATAAATCAATAATAGCTTATTTCATTCATAACAACCACAGGGAGGAATGGAAAACAGAAGCAAAGTAGTTAGTTTCATTGTGTCTGATTTCATGGTGATGTGAAGGTCGGGGCCGTAATCTCGGCATGGTGTACTGAGGTGTTTTACCCCCTTAATTGTTTTCCCATACTTCCTCCACAGAAATATGAATATATAAATACACTTCTTATAAATGATATCACCCTGCTTGCAACGAGCTATAGAGGCTGTCAAAAATTTGTCTGACTTTGCAAAGCGTGAAAGAGGCTGGTAAGTGTCTGTCCTTCCTTGCAACGATCTATAGAGGCTGAGAAACATTCCTTCTTCCTTTCAAGGAGCTATAGAGGCTGATAAACGTTCCTTCTTTCTTTCAAGGAGCTATAGAGGCTGAGAAACATTCCTTCTTCCTTTCAAGGAGCTATAGAGGCCTATAAACGTTCCTTCTTCCTTTCAAGGAGCTATAGAGGCCGATAAACGTTCCTTCTTCCTTGCAACGATCTATAGAGGCTGAGAAACATTCCTTCTTCCTTTCAAGGAGCTATAGAGGCCGATAAACGTTCCTTCTTACTTTCAAGGAGCTATAGAGGCCTATAAACCTTCCTTCTTCCTTTCAAGGAGCTATAGAGGCCAATAAACGTTCCTTCTTCCCTTCAAGGAGATATAGAGGCCGATAAACGTTCCTTCTTCCTTTGAAGGAGCTATAGAGGCCGATAAACTTTCCTTCTTCCTTTCAAGGAGCTATAGAGGCCGGTATACGTTTACCTTCTGTTGTGAAGTTACACAGAAATAAGTATTCCCTTGTGAATTAAAGAAACCAGTCATCACGTCTTGTCTGTTCTTTTAACGGTTCTCGTGGTTGCACTCGTCAATGGCTTTTGCGTGGCCGGGAAGCATGCATAAACTTCAATTGAATTTGTCTGAGGGTCTTCAGGAAAACCCTATTCAAATATTGGGACCTTCACGGGGGGTTTTCTTGGACACTTTAAAAGAGATCCCAGATGCTAATATGTTAGCTATATGTATCACGGGATTAAGACATTCAAACTTTCAAACTTTTTCTCCATGATCACAGCCGTAATTCAACGCCAGTCCAGTCGGCTGAACTGGACTCATCTGTTTGTATGACGTGAAGGAACTGCAAGTCAGAGCACACACATTCCCGCACGTGGCGCTGTATGTGTGCTATGTGTGTTTGTTTGTGTGCAAACCTGTCTAGTCTCAGACGTTATTATGGCTTACTGATGATAAGTCGCTCCTGACGTTTGAACCGTTCACAATTAATAAAAGTGCAACCAGCAGAACTAGTGCTTAACGTCATCATTTCTGACTTTGACCCGAGAGTCCAACAACTTTTATCGGTAACGACAATTCACTATCGACGTAAGGGTTCCAAACTCAATTTACAGGTTGAGCTTAAAATCCATCGCGGGGAATTTGGGACTTCTCGAAAATTGAAATTCATCCCAAATAGTTAGTCTGCAACGTACTAATAATACGCCCTTTATTTTAGGCCTACTAAAAGCTGGATTCTTTGATCCAAGTGTAATGTACTTACGTAGTTCAAAGCTTAAATCAAATAGTTAATAGGTGATGTCCTAGTGCGAGCTCCATTTTACTAAAAGATGGATATTTCAACACGAAGTAGAAAACATAGCCCAAATATTAATCCAAACTACAAATTTGTGCCGTAGGATACTAACACTTGCCTTATTCGACCAAACGTTGGAGACTTTAACGTAAGTGTAGAAACGTAGCTTGATGCTAAAAGCCTGCCACTCATTAGCGCATAATGTTTTAAACAACCGGAAATATTAATTCAGATTGTTTTTAAACAATCAGTTGCTTGAATGTATGTTTTATTTAGTTGATGCATATTTTATTATTAACATACATTATTAGTAGGATATTATACTTAGTTAAAATTATAGAATTAACATGGTAATAAAACTAGAAACGGTAACTTTAAAACCTTTAGAAAATGGATTAACACCTAGTTTTAATAAAAATATGTTGTCACATATTGGAATACGATCCTGGGCTCTCTAGATAAGAAGCCAAATGCTTTACCAACTGAATTAAAGTAGCACACACGATACATTAATGCCTTTTCAAAATGGAGTAAGGTGAACAAAGTCAAATTTAGTGAAAATAGACCCATATTTGTGTGTAGGTAGAGAAAATTAAGAAAAAACTACTTAAGTAAACCCAGAAGGGACTCGTTCCTAGACCTTCCCGTCACTGGTAAACTAGACTAGACAAGTTTGAAGCATTATTTCACGTGTTTACCGATGTTCCTAGACCTTCCCGTCACCGGTAAACCAGACTAGACAAGTTTGAAGCATTATTTCACGTGTCTACCAATGTTCCTAGACCTTCCCGTCACCGGTAAACCAGACTAGACAAGTTTGAAGCATTATTTCACGTGTTTACCGATGTTCCTAGACCTTACCGCCACTGGTAAACCAGACTAGACAAGTTTGAAGCATTATTTCACGTGTCTACCAATGTTTCCTAGACCTTCCCGTCACCGGTAAACCAGACTAGACAAGTTTGAAGCATTATTTCACGTGTCTACCGATGTTCCTAGACCTTACCGCCACTGGTAAACCAGACTAGACAAGTTTGAAGCATTATTTCACGTGTTTACCAATGTGGGCCGAATACTCTAAATATTAAAATAGCTCACCCAAGGGAATGTGTATTAGTTATGTGTTCTATGCTGGGGTAAAGGTCCGCAACATAAAAACCGTGGGCCAAAGGCTCTCGCAGAATTTTTCTCCAGGAGGGGACAAATCAGGAGTCTGGGTGGTATAAAATATCCCCTAGTACGAAGGAGGGTCTGGGGTCCTCCCCCGGGAACATCTATTAAATTGAAGCCTCAAAAGATGCTTTTTAAGGCAATCCTTGTCTCCTGAAAATAAAATACAACATAAGAAAAATGTTTCAAACCTCAAATATGTGTATAGCCTCAGAATCTCAGGGGGCAATTGCATCCACCCCCCCTGCGGGCACCCCTGCCGTAGGCCACAGGCTTCAGAACCACTGATTTTTCTAGAATTATTATTATTATTATTATTTAGCACCGCGTCTTACTACCCGTTCGGGTTATACGCTTTAAGTACTAATTACGCTATTTGATTGGGAATTGGGAAGGATGAATTAGAGGAAGGGAACTGGAATTTGCGTGGAGGGAGAGTGGAAAACCATTTAGGAAAAACCACCCCCAGTTCACCCGACCGAGATTTGAACCTCGATCTCCCCGTCCTCGGCGGTCGAGCTCAAAACGACTAGCGCGTTAGCCAACTACGTCACCGAGGCGGGTCTTTTTCTAGAAGAACATAATATAACCGAACTGACTCTCATCGCTAGATACACGGGCTCAGGTGTTGATTAAGTTGCTGGTGACGGGGATGTCATGTTTATAGTCCCGGTGGAATGTACTCCTCAAAAGAAGTGTATACTCTTCTTCCTCGCAAATACAGGAATACTTCCCTTAAAAATCCACCTTCCTCATTCCTACTCCACTAGGAAAAACATGCGACTAAATCTTAAAACGGGGTGCACAAATATAGGTACAACCGGACTGAAGCAGTAGATGACAACACTTATAAAATAACGTCAGTTATTATCAAAGTGTGTCACCCTCAACTCCATGAAGAAAAACTTCAGTAAATCAAAGCTAATGCAACACAAGGGCGTATTGTGTGAGTTGACATTTTGGTCGGTAAATCGATGAACTGGTCAGCGGTCACAGATGTGAACCTTGGGGCACTACCCAACTTTTTAACGACACACCCGAAACCGGACATACAGATCCTAATTAAGGCTTTCACTGTTCTCATTAAGTCAACTGTAGATATACTCTTTCGAACAATTTGTTTTAAATAATTTATTCAGACTCATATTATGATATGAACTACAGTCTCAGCTTTATAAATAATTTTGGTTGAAAACAGAATAAAGTATTAGATCTAGGCCTAGATACATATTTTTTCTCAGCATCTTGCTACTCATTCAAGCTATACAGCTAATACTAATAATGGTGAAATTGTAGAATTCAAAGGAACTGTACCCGAATTTGCATTTAGGGAAACTGGTAAATCATGTAGGAAAGTCCACCTTCAGTATGTACAGCCGCTATTTGAGCCCCAACATCTTCGTCATCGGCAAACCAGACTAATAGAGCTTGACATTTAGTCAATGTGGGTTGTAAATATATTTTATAGGTACGCTAGAACACACACACATATATATATATATAAAGTAATGTGTAATGTAAATTGTATATATATATATATATAAAGTAATGTGTAATGTAAATTGTATATATATATATATATATAAAGTAATGTGTAATGTAAATTGTATATATATATATAATGTATATACATATCAATATATATTTATTTATATATGTATATATGTATGTATATTATTATTTTATATATATATATATATAAAGTAAGCTTAGAGATAGTTGTTACAATTTTGAAATTTATTTGTTTTTAATTATCTCAATATTACTCATTTTATTACTAAACTTAATTTGTTATTTAATCTACAGAGATTAGGTCTCAATATAACCATAGCCTATTTGGGTACTGGGTAGTTAAATATATTAATAATAATTTGGTTGTGTAACGATACTCAATGTAGCGGTAAGTTGTTACAGTGAAGAGGTAAACTGTTACAGTGAAGAGGTAAATTGTTACAGTGAAGGGGTAAATTGTTGCAGTGGTGTGATGCATATTTATGTATGTATGATTATGATTATGATGTATTTCAAGTATTTTTTAAATAATAAAGAGTATATCTAAAACAATTTATTAATATGGAGATTATTACAATATACATTTTTTCCCACCGCGTTTCACTTTTCATTCAGGCTAAACGCATTTGAATACATGAATGGGGTAGAAATGAAGAAGTTCGGACTTCATATGAAATTTTCCTGTTTTATAGGAAATGTACCCACATTTTCGTGAAGGAATGTAAAATTCATCTCGAACAAAACCACCCTAGAGATACCTGGGTGGTATTTAAACCCCCAACCCTGATCCTAAAAGTGCGTGTTATTAGATTAAAGTAAGTAAAATATATCTTTAATAAACCACATAATACTTTACATACTATTCGAATCAAATCAGGCATAATACAAAGGTAGTTTAAACTTATTTGGTCTTATAAAATTAAGCACAACATTGTGAATGAAGACTAAACAAAACAAAAATATAGTTTAAAACACATACTGAGTAATATGTCTTGGTAATATATGTGGTGTTGGTAAATTATAGCTATTAGCGAGAATGATTTGTTTTCTTCACTAATTAAACATTCTCCTTCAGTCAGAATATCGGAGTCTCGTTTACGTCCTTAGCCCAGCCTTGGGAAATGGAGCACACAGCTTATCCCAATTTAAAAAATATAAAAAACATGGGCAAGAAATAATAAAACCACTTATGTGTGGATTTAAAAATGACCTAATTGATAGAACTGTTAACTGTTACAAGAATATTTATATGGTTAGTTTGAGTGAGTTTCTATAATGATAGCTTTATGATAACGAAATAAATATTTTATTTAAAAGTTGGTTTGTGTCTAGCAGCAAATGATAGAATATTTAGCAATTTTTGTTTTAAGATCATGTTTTTTTAAATTATTTTCCTTTCTTTTATTTTTAGGTGGTGGGAGGGAGATGTGTGAGAGCTGGTTGTTACTCTGTAAGAACATAAGAATAAAAGTATCAGATCACCTCATGGCACCATTTTCTTTGTTTTATTTTGTACACGCAATCAATTGAATATAATATCAATAAATATTACATTGTTCTTGTATATTAGCCTGATTACTGATTTATTTAGAATCAAACTTTAAACAAATTATATATATCTTGCTTTCTTAGGATAGTAAGCCAAAATAAATAAAAGGAAACACATTTTACTTTTGATAGTTAAAAATTACAAACCTATTTTAGCAGCAGGGTCGTTGCGCGTTTAGGCTCAACTTCTCGTTGACAAATGTAGAAGGTAATTTTTCTGGTCCAAGATGAATCGACAGTTTCTGGTAATAACAGTTTGGTCACAAAACTAAATATATTAATATGTTCTCGTGAGAATTAGCCCCAGCCCCAGCTCTACTAATACCAAACAATAATAAGAGTTTTAAATGTCTAGAAAACTTAAAAAAACTCACTTCCCATTTGACCACACACACACACACACACGCACGCGCGCACACACACACACACACACACACACATTAGTCTGTAAAAAGTTCATATTTATTTGGCCGGGACAAAATTTAATGACAAAAATAAATAACCTAAGTCTACATTAAACTACATTTCGAATCCATTTATCATTGGGTATGCGAACTAAATGTCAATTTCACAAAGTTTGATTTGCCAGTTAAGGAGAGTTTGGGGTTCGAATCTCAGCTGGGTATGATGAGGGAAATTTTTACCCACTCACCCTCCACTTGAATGCAGGTATATTTACTCGACATCCCACTTTCTTCCTTCCTACCCCATTATTGTGAGTAAATGAGTATAGTCCGGATGGGTAGTAAGATGTGGAGCAAACCAAAACAAATAAATACAAATAAGCAACTTCCCATTGAGTTAAGAGACACCTTGTAGTGTATGTACACAGCTAATATCTTGTAGTCTGATGACTGATGAATGTTTTCTCATTCTGACATGTCTCTTTCAAATGACATTTCCGGTAACGCCTCTTGTGTTTGACTAGTCGTCCAGTTTCCTCTCCAGACTGATTCAGTTTCGGGATAACGGCTATTATAGATCATAGAGAAGCCCAAGAAGGATGCTACGTAGAGGAGTTAGGCAGGCTGTCGAATCTTGTCCTATAATAGGCAGCAACAAAAATTATGGTTGTAATAAAAAATAATTGCGAGTGTTATCAAAAAGCAGGTGTTTTAATAGGTCCGTCGTAGTTCATGGCGGAGATGTTTAAAACCGGTGATGTGATGTCAGTTCCATTCGTGAACACTGACTTATTAAAATCTGGTTCCTATGGAAATTTTTACTGTATGATATAGAGAATGTTTTGTAAAC